>CAUYLG010006829.1:0-258561 GCA_963573385.1 Cacajao melanocephalus | reverse complement strand
ATTAAAATTCAGAGCTTCTGTACAGCAAAAGAAACCATCATTAGAGTGAACCAGCAACCAACAGAATGGGAAAAAAAATTTCCAATCTACCCATCTGACAAAGGGCTAATATCCAGAATCTACAAAGAACTAAAACAGATATACAAGAAAAAAACAAACAACCCCATTCAAAAGTGGGCAAAGGATATGATCAGACACTTTTCAAAAGAAGACATATACAAGGCCAACAAACATAGGAAAAAATGCTCATCATCACTGGTCATTAGAGAAATGCAAATCAAAACCACATTGAGATACCATCTCATGCCAGTTAGAATGGCGATCATTAAAAAATCAAGAGACATCAGTGCCGGAGGGGATGTGGAGAAATAGGAACACTTTTACACTATTGATGAGAGTGTAAATTAGTTCAACCATTGTGGATGGCAGTGTGGCAATTCCTCAAGGACCTAGAAATAGAAATTCTATTTGACCCAGCAATCCCGTTACTAGGTATATATCCAAAGGATTATAAATCATTCTATTATAAAGACACATGCACAGGTATGTTCATTGCGGCACTGTTTACAATAGCAAAGACCTGGAACCAACTCAAATGCCCATCAGTGATAGACTGGACAAAGAAAATGTGGCAAACATGCACCATGGAATACTATGCCACCATAAAAAATGATGAGTTCGTGTCCTTTGTAGGGACATGAATGAATCTGGAAACCATCATTCTCAGCAAACTGACACAAGAACAGAAAAGCAAACACTACATGTTCTCACTCATAGGTAGTGTTGAACAATGAGAACACACAGACACAGGGAGGAGAGCATCACACACTGGGGTCTGTTGGGGAGGAATGGGGAGGGACAGCGGGAGGTAGGAAGGTTGGGGAGGGATAACATGGGGAGAAATGCCACATATAGGTGATGGGGGGATAGAGGCAGCAAACCACATTGCCATATATGTACCTATGCAACAATCCTGCATGTTCTGCACACGTACCCCAGAACCTAAAGTGCAGTAAAATATATATTTAAAACAATAAATAAAATATAAAATTAAATTAAAATGTTTAAAATGTTTATGTATATTCTCAAATATAACTAAAATAACTGACCATGTTTTCCCAAGTCCTCACTCATTTTCGCCAGCCCAGTTTAGCCATGAAAACAGTGAATAAGAGCAGCATGGGAGTATTTAATCTTCTTCTAGGTGAAAGCTTGTTTTCACCTAGTAGGAAAAAGCCCAGATGATGACCTCGCATCCTTCAGTTTCATGACTTTTAGTCATATCCAGACCTAAAAGTCATGAGGGAAAGTAAAGGGATTCTGGGGTATAGTCCTAGATGTACAAGCAGCTCTCATAAGACAAATCATACCTTTTCTTTGGTCCTTAGCCTTCCCAGCTATAAAAAATGGTGATTTGTAATAAGTTATATCAAAAGTTCCTGCTTGTTGTTTTCTAGGATTCCAGTCACAACTTTCTAGCCTACTTAACTCCAATCTCAACATTTGTCCAGGCCAGATAATACGAGATTTAACAGACAGATGTTGCTCATTGGATCAGATTTCTTACCAATGCTCACAACTGATCGCTGCAGAAAACTAGGTGCGTTCAGTGTTTTAGGCCACAGTGTACCATTTTGTGAGCCTTCACCTAGTGACTCAGAAGAATACATTCCTGCGAACTTCTCAATTTAAGACCAACCAACCTGCACGTTCTGCACATGTATCTCAGAACTTAAAGTATAATAATAATAATAAAATTTTTAAAAATATAAAATGGAAAGGAGAAAACGAGAAGATGCTGAAATATTATTGTTGCAGCATCATATATCCTCCATTATGATCCTGCCATCTGGTCACTTAAGCTTTCCTAATATTGCTCCATGCTGCCTTAGATCCTCAACTGGGCATCAACCACCACTATTTGTCTTTATGAACAGACAGCTTTATTTGTGGGCCACTTAATTAACCTAGAGGTTAGATCAAAAACCCAGTAATTCAGGAGATCTCTTCTAGATTGCCACCCGTTATTGATGACCTAGCATTTAGACAGGAGACAGATAGAGATACGCCTTCTGCTTAGCCATAATGTTATATTTTTTAAGATCTAGAGTTTATACCAAAACACTTTGCTTTATTTTACTCTCACTTCTAATTGCAATTTTTGTGTGGTTTTGTCACAGCAATCATGTCTTGTTTTTAATTCTCTGACAACATTGCAGTTGAGGATCTGTGGGTGTAAAACATGTTTTATGAGGAGGAAATCTAAATGACTAAAAGATGTGAGGTATTTTGCTGAACTGCCATTGCTAATCTGATTTAATAGTGTCTTAATAGCTCTGGATATTTTGAAGGTTTGACAAGCTTAGGAACTTGGCAGTCAGCTTTAGAACTCTAGCATAGCCAGTTCCATTTCAGGTCCATGAGAGCTAAAGGTCTTGGATGGCCATTTGGCTTCTCAGTTAGGAAGCATCTGTTAAGTGCTCGTTGTGTGTGGCACACTATGAAATAAAAAGACATGATTTCAGTCCATGGGAACCTACAGTCTTAGAGAATTCCAAGTTAATGAAGAGTCTAAAGTTTCATTCTGTATTGGAATTATTGAACTGAGTTCTAAATAATACATTTATAGAGGGACTTTAAATGAAAGAGGGGAGGAGAAGTGTTTAGCCTAGAATTGAGTTGACTTGCAGCATTCTTTCGATCATGCATTTAACCAACAAATACTCATTGAGTATCTGTTGTCTGCTTGTCTCTAGAGATGCACAAGTCTTTCTCTGCCTTCATTGGTTAGAGTCTGGCTGAGAAGCCTAATTGCAGTTAGAGGCAGGAGTGAGGCCATACTCAGGGGAGAGTAAAGAATTAAAGCAGATTCACTTAAGTTTCAATTTTGGTAAAATCTGCCATGGAGCAGTGAAGGGTACAGTGAAATCAGGTATAGAATCACAGCTTAAGGGTAAAGAAACCTAGCCTGGTCTTGAGAATCAACCCAAGCTTCCATGAAGAGTTAGACAATCTAAGAGAAAATAAATAATTTGAGGCAGTGGGCACATTATTTGTTTAGGAATTGGCAAACTCTTTCCCACAGGCCAAATCTTGCCTGTGGCCTGTTTCTATAAATAATTTTTCTATAGAAATGTTGGGTATTCTTGCTAATTCTTAGATTCTCTTATCATTTTTGCTGTTAGAGTATGTAGTAGCTTATCTGGTTTGTTTTTTTTTTCCAATTACATTTTAAGTTCTAGGGTACATGTGCAGATCGTGCAGGACTGTTACATAGGTATAGACATGCCATGGTGGTTTGCTGCATCCATCCCCCCATCATCTACGTTAGGTATTTCTCCTAATGTTATCCCTCCCCAATCCCCCATCCCCTGCTATCCCTCCCCACGCCCCAACAGGCCCCAATGTGTGATGTTCCCCTTCCTGTGTCCATGTGTTCTCATTGTTCAACACCCACTTATGAGTGGGAACATGCGGTGTTTGCTTTTCTGTTCTTGTGTCAGTTTGCTGAGAATGATGGTTTCCAGTTTCATCCATGTCCCTGCAAAGGACATGAACTCATCCTTTTTTATGAATGCATAGTATTCTATGGTGTATATGTACCATATTTTCTTTATCCAGTCTATCATTGATGAGCATTTGGGTTGGATCCAGATCTTTGCTATGGTGAACAGTGCCAGAATGAGCGTATGTGTGCATGTGTCTTTATAGTAGAACGATTTATAATCCTTTGGATGTATACCCAAATACCATTAATGGAATTGCTGGGTCAAATGGTATTTCTGTTTCTAGGTCCTTGAGGAATTGCCACACTGTCTTCCACAATGGTCAAACTAATTTACACTCCCACCAACAGTGTAAAAGTGTTCCTATTTCTCCACATCCTCTCCAGCATCTGTTGCCTCCTGATCATTAAAAAATGATCGCCATTCTAACTGGGATGAGATGGTATCTCAATGTGGTTTTGATTTGCATTTCTCTAATGACCAGTGATGATGAGCTTTTTTTCACGTTTGTTGGCTGCATAAATGTCTTCTTTTGAATAGTGTCTGTTCATACCCTTTGCCTATTTTTTGATGAATTTATTTTCTTCTTGTAAATCTGCATTAGTTCTTTGTAGATTCTGGATATTAGCCCTTTGTCAGATGGGTAGGTTGCAAAAATTTTTTCTCATTCTGTTCGTTGCTGGTTCACTCTAATGATAGTTTTTTTTGGTGTGCAGAAGCTCTTAAGTTGAATTCGATCCCATTTGTCTATTTTGGCTTTTTTTGAGACAGACTCTTCCTCTGTCGCCCAGGCTGGAGTGCAATGGCTGGGCTCGCCTTGACCTCCGAAAGTGCTGAGATTACAGGCATGAGCCACCACACCTGGCCGAAAGCTTTTCGTAGAGCAGTTGTTGCTTTTTTTTTTTTTTTTTTTGAGATGGAGTCTCGTTCTTGTTGCCCAGGTTAGAGTGCAATTGTGCAATCTTGGCTCACTGCAACCTCTGCTTCTCAGGTTCAAGCAATTCTCCTACCTCAGCCTCCTGAGTAGCTAGGATTACAGGCACACATCACCACATCCAGGTAAGTTTTTGTATTTTTAGTAGAGACAGGGTTTCACTATGTTGGCCAGGCTGGTCTCGAACTCCTGACCTTAGGCTATCTACCCGCCTTGGCCTCCCAAAATGCTGGGATTACAGGTGTGAGCCGCCACACCTGGCCTGCAATTATTATTATTTTTTTTAGTAGGAAATCCCACTCTGTAGAAGTTAGTAAATGTCCCTTCTGTAGTTAAATTTAGTACGCACAGATTCCAGCTAAGGCGACCTTGGCTCACTGCAACCTCTACCTCCCAGGTTCAAGCAATTCTCCTGCCTCAGCCTCCCGAGTAGCTGGGATTATAGGCATGTACCACCATGCCGGGCTGATTTTTGTATTTTTAGTAGAGAACGGCTTTTACCATGTTAGTCAGGCTGATCTCGAACTTCTGACCTCAAGTGATCCGCCAGTCTCAGCCTCCCAAAGTGCTGGGATTACATGCATGAGCTATCATGCCTGGCCAGTTGTATGTTATCTTTAATCACATTATCTAATTAGTTGTTACTTATATATGGAAGTACTGTTATTCTTGTAAGTGATTCAGTATTTGACAAGCTTGCTAAAATTTCTTATAGTTCTAATAGTTTGTCTGTTGATTCTATTAATTATCTGAAACTTTACATTCTTCTGCATTTCTTCTAAGCCAAGGATCAGCCAACTAGTAATCATGGACCCACCACCAGTTTTTGTAAATAAATTTTTATTGGCACACAGTCATTCCCATTTGTTTATCTTTTGGCCATGGCTCATTTCCAGCTACAATGGCAGAGTTGAGCAATAACAGAGACTTTATAGCCCACAAAACCTAGATAAAATGCTTACTATGAGGCCTTTTACAGAAAAAACTTTGTTCACCCTTGACAAAATGATAATATCATTAAATATCTGAAGACTGTCCATTAAAATACTTGTTATTTGTGGTTCCAAAGACTTGAACTAGGACCAACATGTACAGAGATAGAGTGTTTAGTTCAACACAACCTGGATAACCTTTTAGTAGAAAAAATACAGGCACACTTCCTTAAAGGAAGGTAAAAGATGACTTAAAAGATGGCATTATAACTAGTTTCCCAAACTGGAAACTATTAGCTCCTTACTTCAAGAATTCAGGAAAACCAGGACTGTTCAGCGCAGGTAGAGGTATTTGGCCTCTCTGCCTTTAAATGAGACAGTTTTCTAGAAAAAACATTGTCTCTGCATTTTCAATATTGAAAAGGAAGGAAGGTGGTGCAGGTTTGATTAAAGTCAAATCATAAGATTGATTTTCATCTCTCACAGGTCTGTGATGACACCTTAAAACCCCTGTGTATAAGAGGTGATGTACAACCTTGAGATACCTTGCCTCTTCTCTTCAGCAGTGGGGAGGTTCTTGTCTCAACAGTTGTTGCCCCAAACTCTGGAAATTCACCTACTGGATGGTGGTGGTGGTAGAAGAGATAACTTGAACAGTCCACTAGACTCCATAGGTCTCCTCCAACCCAGGGGAAAACATGCCTTCTTTCAAAAGGGCAGGATGGTAAACTCAGTCAAGGGAATTTGTATGACTAATCAGATATTTCCAAATATTTTTAGGTTAGTGAACTATACATTATATGACTTGTTTCTTAAGAAAGTCAATGTGGAAACTTTTGTTTTGTTTTGTTTTGTTTTGTTTTGTTTTGTTTTGTTGTGTTTTGTTTTGTTTTGAGACAGAGTCTTGCTCTGTCGCCCAGGCTGGAGTGCAGTGGCATGATCTCCATTCACTGCATATTCCTCCTCCTGGCTTCAAGTGATTCTCCTGCCTCAGCCTCCCGAGTAACTGGGACTACAGGTGCGTGCCACCACACCCAGCTAATTTTTTGTATTTTTAGTGGAGATGGGATTTCATCGTGTTAGCTAGGATGGTCTCAATCTTCTGACCTTGTGATCTGCCTGCCTCAGCCTCACAAAGTGCTGGAATTACAGGCATGAGTCATTGTGGCTGGCCAGGAACTTTTCATAAAACAATTTTTGCAATTTTTTTTCAGTGGAAAATCCCACTCTATGGAAGTTAGTAAATGTCCCTTCTGTAGTTAAATTTAGTAAGCACAGATTCCAGCTAAGGCAGGTGTTGGCAAAATCTTATGGCACACAACTCTGCAAATTGGTCTCCTTCTGCCAACAGAGTGCTCTTTAAATTGTACTTAAACAAGCATGATGTGTTGCTGATTTATCTTTCATATTCTCCAAATTGCCAGTTGTTTTGTTAAATTCTGTGTTCTTACAGACATCAGCATCAACCTTAATAATTGCCCAGGTTTTGAAAGAGATACAGTTGCCACAAGGTCTTCAACAGAGTCCAGACTCTGGATGGACTTTGTCCCTCAAGTTGGGACTCCATTGCTAGAACTCTCCCAATGACTAGCCCTTAGGATACATTTATTAATGTTAGTTAGAACTTCTTGCTTTTGCTCATAGTAAGGAAAGCTGTTCTCAAAGTGTATTCTTCCAGCCAGCAACATCAGCATCACCTGGGACTTCTTAAAAATGCAGATTCATAGGCTGCATCTCAACCTACTAAATCAGAAACTCTAGCCCTTTAGTTGGTTCAGTTTGTCTTCCTCATGAAATCACCTATTTTATTTATTCAGTAAACAATTAGTTATTGCCTGCATATGCCCCATTACTAATCCATGTGCTAAAAAAGAGTAGCCTATAAATGTCATGAATAAAAGGATCAGATCTGTGTTATCCACAGTGTGCCCCCGTTTCTAGGCACAGCACATGGCTTATGATCAGCATCAAATGAATATTGATTTAATGTATTGGAATATTAATACAACTAAGCCCGTCTTCTGAAAACTTTGATGTATGGAATTTTGAGTCATGTGACCTTCATTACTATTATCGTATCTCTCTTACTCCAAAGAATATAAAGCATTGGCAATGAATTTCAGTGAATTATGACATTTTTACCTTATGCATGAAATTATATTAGGTGTTTTTATTTAGAATTGAAAGCAAGAGTTGTCTTTATAGGCAAATCATGTATTTCATATAGCAGAAAAGTATGACTGAGGTTGTATATGTTGGTTGAACCAGACTAAATTGTATGTGTTTCTTACTTCTACTTTGCCTTGGTTGTGAAGATATGGGTAGGCCTTTACATCTTCCCACCATTTACATAGTTTGAAGATGAAAAGGGGTTTCTGGAACAATTCCATCAGTGTTCACACTCTTTTAGCCTAATCATTCTGTAAATCACCAGAGCAGCTGTGCACCAATTAATTGCAAAAGTGTACAGGTGGTCAGCAGAATGAGTTGAAAAATGCACTCTTGTTTTAAGGGGCCTTTCGTTACTTAAAAAATGAAAAAAGGCAACAGCTTTTAAATTTAATGCAGAAAGTAAAGGCCAAAATAGTTAAAATAAAAAAAATAGTCAAATAACAACATAGCCTGTGCCAGATGTAACCAAATTAAATGGAACAGTTCACAAGTGTTCCAAAACAATGTTCATAATATAGTTGAAGAAAATTGCTTTTCTCATTTTTATGACTTTAATACTAGGACAGTCTTTATATACAATGAAAAACTTTTAAACAGCAGTGAAATTGTGCCACTCTATCTCTGATCCTTCTCTTTATGTACTGTATGACTGCCATATATACAGATTAATCTGTTATTACTGATGACTCTGTTATTCACATTCCTATAGCCATAAATATGGATCACTGTGTATCAACCCAGAAATCACTCTGTGTGACTAGATAAACAACATACACAGATCATTTTAGTGAAGAATGATCTTAAGTGAGTGAACTTGTACTAGAAGCTACAATTATACTTAATAAATGACTTCCATGCCTGGAAAGAAGTATATGTTTGACTTAATGGCTATTATATATCACAGCATAAAGACCTGCATTCCTACATCTTTTCTTCCCTTCCACAAATTCTTACTTATCATATATTTTTCCCATATTGCTGGTATTAAGCTAAAATTTATGAATGATACATAAAAAATGTGAATAATTTCTATTCCTAAAGCAGTTAAGAGAACAATGGAAGAGATACTCTGTGTGTGTGTATCTGTCTATCTATCTGTCTATATAACTATAAAGATAATAGGAAAGAGCATTGCTATTTAATAGGTGCCCTGAGGTTTATATGTAAAATGTTTTATGTCAGTAGTTACTTACTGAACACCTGCAAGTGAAGAGCCTGTAATGGAAGTTAGGAACATAGCTATGAAAAAGACAGACACGTTATTTGGTGTTATATGTTTTGCCATCTAGATGGAAGGCAGACACTAAACACATGAACAAATAAATGAAAGAATTATAAATTGTGATAAGTAACATGAAGGAAGCAAAATAGTAGTAGAGAATAACTCTACTTTGTGTGAGCATGAAAATGTGCCCACACAAAGACTTGCTTGCTAATGTTCATGGAAACATTATTGGTAATAGCTAAAAGTGGAAGCCACAAAAATACCCATCAACTGGTGTTATGGGTTGAATTTTGTCCCTTAAATGGATATGGTAAAGTCCTAACACCCAGTGCCTTTGAATATGACCTTATTTAGAAATAGAGTCATTGTGGATGTAATCAGTAAAGATAAGGTCATGGTAGAGTAAGATGGGTCCTGGATCCAATATGCTGGTGTCCTTCTAAGAACACAATGGGAAGACACATACACACAGAGAAAATGCCACGTGATAACAGAGGCAGAGATGGAGTGATGTGGCTATAAGCCAATGAATGCCAAGGATTGACAGCTACCACCAGAAGGTAGGAAGGATTCTGCTCAGAGTCTCAAAGGGAGTATGACCCTGGTACCACCTTTATTTATGACTTTTATCATCTAGAATTGTAAGAGAGTTAATTTCTTTTGCTTAGGGCCACTGAGTTTGTAATGCTTTATTAAGACATCTCTAGGAAACTAATACAATCAGCATATGGAGAACGAAAATATGGTATATTCATGCAGTGGAATATTATTCTGCAATAAAAAGGAACAAACTACTTGTGCATGCTACAACATGGATGAACCTTGAAACCACAATGCTCAGTGAAAGAAGTCAGGCCCAAAAGACCACATATTGCACACTTTAATTTATATGAAAGTTCAGGAAAAAGCAAATGTATAGAGACAGAAAGCAGATTAGAGGTTTCTTGGGGCTGAGACTGGAAACGGGGATTAGTTGTAAATGGGCATGAGGGATCTTACTGGGGTGATGGAAATGTTGTAAAACTAGATTGTAGTGATGGTTGCATGACTTAGCAAATCTGATAAACACCATTGGATTGTACACTTAAAATTGGTGAACTCTTTAGTATGTAAATTATACCTTAAAACCTGTTTTTCAAAAAAATTATCAATGGAAACAGTGAGACAAAGATAGAAGTTTTGATGATTTGGGTCATTTAAAGACCACTGTGGGCTAGAGAATAGGACCTACAGAGGAGAGGGAAAGGCAGTAAGCAGGTAAGGGATTCAGGGAGAGCAAATGTTCAGTTTGGGCCTAAATAGGTAGGGTTTTAGGATGTGGAGATAATAGTTCAGGGATCTGAGACATTGCGTCTCTGCATTGCCAATGATATTTTAGTCCTTCCACACAAGGTTGTGTGACATATATTTGCTCCTTGGTGTAATTTTCATGACCTGATTAAATAAACACAATTTTATATGTGATATTTATAGTCAGAGAGAGGCTGACAAAAAACATAGCCACTTCTAAGACCTCCTTGCCCCTTGTATTTTAACCTTATTGTCTCATCTCCTTCCAACACACGATACACTGCAACGCAAGCTGTCTTAATTTCTCGGGAAGAGAAAGACCTCTTTCTCTCAAGGCGATTCTTTTTTAAATTAACACTGCTCTCAGAGTATACAGCCATATACACAGTACTAAAAGGTGTTAACTTTCTCACTGCGCTCAAAGTCATACTACTGATATTTATGGGATGATGATTCAACTCTACAGGCTGTTTGTTAGCAAGTTTGGCAGCTGTGTGTGAATGTTGTTAGTATGCACTGAGTCTTTACCAGGCCAACTTTGTGCAGATGCTCAAAGAAAGGCGTCAGGGGCAAGAGAACTCAAACAGCAGAGGCTGGCCAAGAAAGGCGGAATGATTTTGTCTCTGAACATGTCAAGCATGAGTGTAGTGTATTTTAGCCTACTTTTGCAGTAGTATTCATTTCGTGATGGGAGGCCATTGCAGATGATTAAGATGAGAAGTCAGGGGCCTGAGTTTCAACACTGGTTTTCTCTGGGACTGAAGACAAACCACTTAACTCTCGAGATTACAGCCTTGCTTGTAAAAGAAAGGGATAGATTAGAACTGTGATTTTAAGCTGTGGAGGGATAAGTGTCCCTTCAAGAATAGGTTGCTAGCCATGGATCCTCTCTTTAGAAAAGTGTGCATCCAGTAGGAAAATAATACCAAGATTAAGATTCCCAAACCAAATTATATCAAAGATCCCTTCCAGATCCAACAGTGGTTGTCATTCCAGAAAAGAAAAATGAAAAAAACAACAAGAACAATTATGTTCAAGTTTGTGTTTTGACAGTATACCTCATAGGAAACTTAGCTAGATTTTAAGTCATCAGACACAGGGTTGATTCTGGTTTTCAGTTTGAGGATATTCTCTTGTTGCTTCTCAAACTCTGAAATGGCTGATGAAAAGGGTCATCTCAGCAGGGTGCGGTGGCTCACGCCTGTAATCTTAGCACTCTGGGAGGCCAAGGTGGGCACATCACCTGAGGTCGGGAATTTAAGACCAGCCTCAAAAACATGGTGAAACCTTGTCTCTACTAAAAATACAAAAATTAGCCGTGCATAGTGGCACATGCCTGTAGTCCCAGCTACTCGGGAGGCTAAGGCATGTGAATTGCTTGAACCTGGGAGGGGAGAGTTGCAGTGAGCCAAGATTGCACCACTGCACTCCAGCCTGGGTGACAGAACAAGACTCTGTCTCAAAAAAAAAAAAAAAAAAAAAAAATAGGCAGGGGTTATCTCTGCAAAGTGAGTGAAATTATTTGTTACTGCACCTGTCCCCCATCCATTTTTCTGTCTTAACCTTCCCTTCTCAGGTTCAGTCTCTTTTTCCTCTTGACTATGGGAAACCTAAAGGAGAGATGAAAATGGAGAGCCCTATCTTTTTTTAGTAAACTTGGTAATTCCAAACTCTTTATGGGCAAAGTTGAATCAAAGATCATTAAAATGACCAGAAATGGAATAAGGATAAATGTATTAGAACAATTAGAATGGTGGTAGATAAAGTCAAGCATGTATTGATAAGAAATAATTGATAACGTTAGGCATGGTGGCTCATGCCTGTAATGCCAGCACTTTGAAAGCCAAGGCAGGTGGATCACTTGAGGTCAGGAGTTCGAGATCAGCCTGGCCAACATGGTGAAACCCCATCTCCACTAAAAATGCAAAAAACATTAGCCGGGCATGGTGGTACACAGCTGTAGTCCCAACTACTCAGGGAGCCTGAGGCAGGAGAATCACTTGAACCCGGGAGGTGGCAGTGAATTGAGATCATGCCACTGTACTCTAGCCTGGGTGATAGAGTAAGACTTTGTCTCAAAAAAAAAAAAAAAGGAAGAAAGAAATAATTGATAAGTATTTAATTACAAAGCAAGACTTAGTTTGTTAGACTGTGTTACCTTGGCCATAAGAATATAGTCATTTTCCGGGATATAGGAAAAGTGGGAGAATATGACCCTCCAAATAAGTATGCCATTGGCAAGGTAGGTGTAACTTAATTTTTTTCTATATTTGTATCCTGTTATTCTTTTTTCACTGGTCCAAAATGTAATAAAAATACAGGCATTAGATGTTACCTTGAATATACTAATTTATGATTCATTTACATTGGCCTTGGAAATGAAAGTAAAAGTTGTAGCCACAGAATGATTACTCAGAAAAATTATTTTGTTATATAGACATAATTATGCATGCAAGTATTTTAAGTACTTTTATTAATAAATATTACAAATTCAAGTTTTTCTGCAGTATACTTCAAAAGAGATAATTTATTTAATTTTCCTGGTGACTGGCACTTTATCCCCTTCTCCTTTTGTTCCTTGAGACTGCCTTAAAACAATACTTCTGAGGGGCAAAGTTGTATGCATGAAAGATTTAATCCAGGCAGATGGTATGGTGCTGTAATACAATTTTTTCTGTAGCTCTAACTGGGAGAGGAGCCACAATTCATGACTGCTGGAGATAGGACCTGCTTTAAAGAAGGAATTAATTGTGCATATAATGATGTGCATGGAGCATTCTACATTAACAGAAAAATTAGTTTTAAGTTTTACATTTTGTACATTTTAAAAGAATCTCCAAGACTTAGCTCCTTTATTTATTCACAGGAGTGATGGGTGAATATGAGCCCAAAATAGAAGTGCAGTTCCCAGAAACAGTTCCGACTGCAAAAGGAGCAACGGTGAAGCTGGAATGCTTTGCTTTAGGAAAGTAAGTTCTGGTTTGTGTTCTTTCTCCTCCTCCTTTCAGCTTGAGCAGATATAGAGTTTTGTTTTGTTTCATTTTGTTTTGTTTTGTTTTTTTGCGCTGTTCACAGTGGTGGTTTCTGAGGTGACTGAAAAGCAAGTGAAGCCTTTCTCTTTGCAATTCTGTGAATGCATCTTGGATTCTGCCCCCTCTCCACAGAGAGAGGACATGTAATGGTGCAAGAAGGATTAGGCTGCCACAACTGACATGGTCACAAAGGAGAGGAGAATGGGCAATTCTGAAAAAGTACTTTGTTCTATTATTATGACCTGTAATATACATGCTGTCTAACCCAGAATGACAAGAAAACAGTGGCCTCCATTTGAGGTACAGTTAAACTGACTATTTGGAAAAATATGGACTTCCATTTTGGCCCCAGTTTTTAGAGGATGCATTAGACTTTTCTTGAATTTCTTTTTAAACTGTCAGTCTCTTCTGTCTCCTTTGGAGGATTTCCTTCTGCTCTGGCTAGAGATAGAGTCTGTTTTACAAAGTTGTCCGAAAATTCTTTACAACTTTCTTATTCAGTCTGGATTATCTTGAGAAAAACCTACTTAGAAACTAGTTAACTTTTCCTTAAAGAATATGTCAGAGGGCATAAAGAACATGAAATGCACATCAGTTGGGATTGTTATTTGCCAGTAACCAGCAATAAAGCTTTGGCATAAACAGTATAAACTGTTAAGTGAGAATGTTGACATCTTCTTTGGATTTTAATGATCCATGTCAGTCTTTACAACCAGCCCCATCTATCTGACCAACCCATTACTAACTCTTTTTTCCCTGTGCCCAAATGTTGAATAAGGCAACAACACTAACTTTTTTTTTTTTTTTTTTTTTTTTGGTAGAGGCAGGATCTGGGTACGTTGCCCAAGCTAGTCTCAGACTCCTGGCCTCAACTTACCCTCCTACCTTCGCCTGTCAAAGTGCTGGGATTATAGGCCTAAGCCACTGAGCCACCAACACTAACTCTACCAATCCTTACATTAGCATGTAATCTGTTTTCTTATGATTTTTGTGTTTTATAGCAATCCTAGAATGGGTTCCTTTTTTCATTATATTGTCAGTTGTAATAGAAAGGTTGTTATGGTTTCCATGTGTTTTCACGTCATGACACATAAGCTACAGTAGTATCTTTACTTCGGTACAGTACAATACAGTGGTAATTTTTATGTCCTGAAAACTTACCATATTAAATAAATTATGACACAACTATAGATTGAACACTCTACAGCCATTAAAAGTCAAGTTGTAAAACAACGTTTAAGACATAGAAAATGCCCATGACTTATTGCTAAGAGAACAAAAGCAGATTGCTGACGGTATAATATGATTACACTTTTCATGTTTAAAGTATTTATGTATGTATAAGCATTTATATATATGAAATTAAAGATGAGAGCAGGTAACTGGGTAGTCTAGATTGCATTTGATGAATTTTGTAAGGTGACACCTTGAAAAATAGTCCGTGAAGAAAGAGCAGAATTCACGTTGTTCACAGTTCAAAGAAGGCTATGAATTAAACTCTATTCACGCTGTTTAAATGGTGCTAGAATAAAAACAAAAAAACCCAAATTGGCTTCTTCAGTCTACACAGACATCTTTGAGTATGCACATCCAGCTGCTGAAACACATCATCGTTGCCCACTTGAGAGCAGAAAAACTACATCTCAGTATGGTTATTTTTAAAGCCATGTATTAAGTATATATCTCATTAGTATAAAGACACCGATTATGTACTTTTCATAGAGGCTTTCTGCATTTTCAGTTAGTGTCTGTCTAACGAACTTAAATTCTTCTAAAACAAACATAGTAGAGTTGATGGCTTTAATGTTTTAAATAACATCTCAGGTTTCCCAGAGAAGATTAGCAAGTCTTTAGTCTAATTACTTCTCTGTGTGTGTTTTTGTGAAAAATAAATAAGTAAATAATTGTATCCCCTGCCAGGAAGCCACAATCTTAAAAGCTATGGTTAGCTCACTAAACCATTGATCTGCAGACGCAATGATGCCCTCTCTGCAATTTAAAATATGTTCTAACAGTTATGGCAGTAGGATGATAGATGCCTTGAGAGTACCTAAAGACCTCACAGATAGCATCTTTCTTTTTCCTACTATTTTAAGTGAAGTTCCCCCAACCCATCTTCCAAATGGATTGCTCTAAGTTGGTAAGGTTCTCAATATATAAATGACAAAGAGAAAAACCATGTTGTTCAAAACAGTGTACCTTGAGTGAACCCTTCCTCTATGTCAGCAATTAGGTTGTGTCTCTCAAATTTTATGAGCTTTTTATTTCTACTGAATTCATTATTTGAATATTTCTCAAAGTAGGGTACTTGCATTGTTGGTGCAGAGATTTATGAAAATATATTGTTTCTATTATCTGTTACTCCATAAACCATCTTAAAAGGAACACCAGAACTTCATATTCTGTCTTACAATTTGTGGGTCAAAAATTCAGACAGGGCTTGGCTAGCTGATTCTTTTGCTTTTAGCGGCATCCTTCAGGTCTTTCAATAGTATTCAGCAGGCAGATGAACTCGTCTAGAAAGCTCACAAGAGTCTCACACACATTTCTGGTATTTTGTTAGGGATGTTGGAAGGCTGGTGTTGGATGACTGGGACTGTCATCTGGAAGCCTTATGTACGGCCTCTCCTTCCTGGCAGTCTCAAGGTACTCACTTTTCTCATAGGACAGCTCAGGGCTGCCATGAGACAGAAAGTAGAAACTGTCGATTTCTTAACACCTGAGATTTCATCATGCAACATCACTTCTGTCTCATTTATTAGTCAGAGTTGTTAAAAAGAGCTACCAGGTTCAAGGGTAGGGGACATAGACCTCATGTCAATGGGAGGAATGTGAAAGAATTTACGGTTATCTTTAATTTGCCACAAATGCACATGAACATTTTTATTTTCGTATTTTTGATTTAGAAAAAAACATGTATGAGGAAACACATATGACATATGCAAATCTGTTTTGATTTCAGTGGTGATATTGTATAGGAGATAGATCACCGTTTTTGGTTTTTTTGGAGATGGAGTCTTGCTCTGTCACCCAGGCTGGGGTGCAGTGGTGCAATCTTGGCTCACTGCAACCTTGCTTCCGAGGTTCAAGTGATTCTCCTGCCTCAGCCTCCCAAGTAGCGGGGATTACAGGTGCTCACCACCATGCCCAGCTAAATTTTTTTTTTTTTTTGTATTTTTAGTAGAGGTGAGTTTCACCATGTTGTCCAAACTCCTGACCTCAAGTGATCCACCCACCTCAGCTTCCGAAAGTGCCAGGATTAGAGGTGTGAGCTACTGTGCCCTGCTAGATCACCTTATTTAAAGTTAAGAAAAGTTACTTGATTTTAAGAAGAACACTAAATAAATAATGTTAGAGATGTTGATATGGTTAAAATTGTAATGGTGACAGATGAATGAATGAACTTTGCAAAACACTGCAAGCTTATATGTGCAGAACCAAGAAGGAAGGGGTTGTTAGGAGAATAGGTTCAAATAAAAGGTTCAGTTTTCTCTAGTTTGATTCATTCCTTTTCATTCTTACTATTAGTCCAGTACCAACTATTATCTGGCGAAGAGCTGATGGAAAGCCGATAGCAAGGAAAGCCCGAAGACATAAGTCAAATGGAATTCTTGAGATCCCTAATTTTCAGCAGGAGGATGCTGGTTTATATGAATGTGTGGCTGAAAATTCCAGAGGGAAAAATGTAGCAAGGGGACAGTTAACTTTTTATGGTAAGTGTATGATTTCAGTTTATCATTTATAGTACTATGGAACTTCCTGATGTTGAAATCATAAGCTGAGAGGCATTCAGGCATTTTGGGAGAGATTGTGTAGAATAGGACTGTGTGAAACTCGTGGTTTGCTCCATAATTAGCCCTAGTTGATTCTGGGTATGGAGAGTGAGGGTGGGGGACAAGGATGTTGACAGAGCAGAGAGGAAGACATTAGGCTGATGTGTTTGGAGGATGAATATTAGTGTGAACACACTTGCAAAGAAGTCTGTTTTTCCTCTTCGCATCACGCTGTAAACCTGACACAGGAAACATTTTATTCTTCCTGCTCTTGATTTATGTTTTTTTTAAAGCTCTGTGCTTTTCTTCATTAGAATTTTGATTTGAGGCTTGTGTTAATCTTTTGTAATTGCTCCTATTTGGTAGCAATTTAATGTGGTACCATGAACATTTCAAAATGCACGCTGTCCAAATTTAGTTCTTATCAGAGTGAAACATGACAAATCTCTCTCACCCCAAAGACTTTTTATGTGCAGCTGCTCCTATTCCAATCAAATCATCAGCATTGATCCAAATAATATAAATGTAAAACCATTAGCACATGGTCATTATTGAGCCCATCTTGGAAACCCTATTAGGATATTGATTTGAAATCTAGAAAAGGATTTCATTGGATAGGCATTTTGAAAGCAAACTGAGTTCTGCCAAATTGGAGCATGCCAGAATCCCATCTGTCTGGGATGCAGAAAACAAATACTATAGATTGATAATTATTTAAGAATGGTTTAAACAAACAACAATGCATATTAAAATGATGAGAGTAGTGCTGTAGGGCAAGTTGTAGCAAAAGCTTTAAATGTTCTTATTTCTTGGAATAATTGATCCCACAAAAGTCTATTTATTTCACTAATTCTTCTTCCAGAGCATTTTGGTTTTAAGATACAACCAAAGTTCTAAGCTCCCCAGTAGACAGAAGGGAACCCCTCTTGGCTAAGGGGGACCCAGAGTAACGTTGAAAACTGAGTTCTTGGCCATGACCAGATGGTATGTCAGACACATCCCTTGCTAACCGCAATAAGCCTTTCTTCCCTAAGGGCTAAACACAAACTAGCCCTTTAAAAAGACTCCATCACTGTTATCAACCACCCACCTGATGCTGCCCCTTGTTTTTTGCTTAATAAGAGACCAACAACCACAGAATGGTTCTGGTCATTGCAGGGAGGATGTGCAGTAAGGGGTTTCATGTCCACTGGTCTATCTTTTGGTATCACGGGGCCAAAACCTCCACCCTCGGATGCTAATACTGCCATTTTTCATACGCGGAACCTATGAAGAGTTGCACATGCACATGGTTCTCCTTTCATAAATATCCATGACTCCTCCTGTAGCTTATTAAATATGTATATTCAGCCTCTCCACTCAGCACAAATTCCTGTTTGTCCCTCCTTCAAAGTGCCTGTTTACAGCTTCTGGCCAAAGGAGGCTACACTTACACTTCCTACCCTGTCAGAATGGCCACCAGACAGGCTAATAAAGCTCTCCCTTCCAAAAAGAAAGAAAGAAATGGAAGGAAGGAATAGAGGGAAAGAAAAAGATAAGGAAAAAAAGAAAGGAAGGAAAGAAAAAAGAAAAAGCTATGTACAAAGAATTCTGATCAATAATCACATAACATTTTTTAAACGGTTGATTGGAAACTGGTTGGAGATTTCCACTATCAGCCAACATTCAATGACCTCCCTTAAGTGACTCAGTATTTTGGACTCATGTTCCCCTGATGCAGCTCCTGGGGCAGGAGAGCACACAGAGTTCCAGAAAGTATTACTACTTCACTCGATGAGCTGGGCAGTAGCTGTTTGAATATATCTACACTTCTCTTTCATCATTCCTCTGTCTTCAAGAATATTAAAGGACTGACTCTACTCATGCCAGATGACAGACTTGATATTTAATCTTTGCCTTCTCTTAAACTGTGGTAGTTGGTATCTTATTTGATGGGTTGTAAAACAAAAGATACAACAGTTAACTGACTGCAAAAGTGTGAGACTGTAACTGAGACGCAATGGCTGTGTGTTTTTACTGTTTAGGGCTCATTTTTCTCACCAATGCAATAACTATTTTATTTTTTTCTATATCAGATAGGGACAATCTGTAAATATTCAGGTAATTGGCCGTTTTCTCTTTTTTCTTAGTTGAATAGACTCCAGTCCAGTGGTGGGTGCTCCTAAATGTTATTTGAGTAGCCTAAGTAATTGAATAAAGGCATTTCAACTTTCATGATTTTCTGTTAAGTGAAATTCCTGCTCTCAGTATGTTAAACTGGTATGAAATTTTCTGTAACCAGGGGTCGGCATACTGCTTTCCTGTGGGTTAGAGGTTTCCTGCACTGGAAATAGAGTACCTCAGGGTTACTGTTATGGAAAATCAACTTTGTCACTGGCTCCCAGCCTATGCAGGGAAATGTTTTTTTCAAGGATCCTGCCCTGGAGATGAAAATCAGGTTCTAACAATGTTTCCTTTTTAAATGGAGTTATCTGCAGCCATGCATGTGAAAAAGAGCAGAATAAAATAAAATTTGCCTGCTTTCTGAAGATAACTCAGCCTTACCTCACTTGTCAACCACGCTTGGTATTAGAAACTTGTCAGATCAGTTGACTTCCATAGCACTTGGCTATTGCATTTATGTTTATTCTTTTGTTTTTCCTTATCTAGCATATCAGTGACAAAAATTGTCTAATTGTTTTCATTGTCACAGTCACAGGAGAGCTTAATTATACATAAGCATTTGGCTGTCATCTTCTATCCTCTCACCTTTTTGTGGTCTGGGTTTTCCCAGTGCTGTGTTTCTAATATCCAGCTGCCTAGGTCTCCAATTTAAATGAATTATTATGATTAAAATCAACGTGTAGATCACAAAAAGCAAGAGAATACCCAGTTGCTTATCCATGAACATTCTGTCTTTGTTGACAATTTCTTACATTAAGGTGTGCTACCCTTAGGGATTATAGACCATGGGTAACATGCTTCTCTGGGTTCCAAGTTGTTGTATTGCATTCACAAGTGTGCTAACGCCTATTCAAGATTGGCAAAATGGCATTTTTTTTCTTCTTGTCTTAAAACCACTTGACCTTCTTTCAAAGGCCTGCTGGGCATGATCATTGTTCTCAGTGTCTGAATAACGGAAGCCCTATTGACAATTGGTTTGTCCCTACTGTGGCCAGGTCTTTAAGTTAGCCTGTGCTACTCATGTTTGGTATGTATGAAGAACTGAAACAAGTTCAGACAGAACATTTTTTCCCTACCCCATCTTCCCAGTTTATTTTTGCTATAACCTGTACTTGGCTATCATGGTGTAGTTAAAGCTACACCATCTCAATCTTTTTTGGCATTAAAAACTTCCTAAAAATAGATTTGTTTTCAGTGGTAAAATACTATGGATCTTTGTTACTAAAGATAAACATTTTCCAAAATGACTTTAATACATTATTTACTTGTTTAACAAAATGTTTTTTATTGCTGCCATGTGGGAGGCATTGTGACGCACTAGGGCTGCAAGACAAAATGTCTGCCCTCAAAGACCTACTATTTTACTGGATGTTAACAGAAGTGCACTATTAAGCAAATAAACTAACTAGAAAATTTTATTTTTTGGTAAGGGTGATAAAGAACATAATTAGGTTGACTGACCAGGCACAGTGGCTCACGCCTTTAATGCGAGCACTTTGGGAGGCCAAGATAGGTGAGTCACTTGAGGCCAGGAGTTCAAAACCAGCCTGGCCAACATGGTGGCTCTACTCAAATATAAAAATTAGCTGGATGTTGTGGTGGTGCATGCTGGTGGTCCTAGCTACTTGGGAGGCTGAGGCAGAAGAATCACTTGAACCCTGGGGGACGGAGGTTACAGTGAGCTGAGATTGTGCCTCTGCACTCCAGCCTGAGCAACAGAGTGAGACTCCATCTCAAATAAATAAATAAGTAATTAGTTTGATATGATAGAAAGTAGCTGAGAGCAAGGGAAAGATTTTATGAGATGAGGCAGTCAGGAAAGATTTATCTGAGAATTACCCTCTAACCCAAAATGTAAAGGATGAAAATGAACTAGGCTTTCAAGGGGAAGTGCATTCCTGGCAGATGAGGAAGTGCAAAGGCTCTGAGGCAGAAAACTACTTGATGTGCTGTGCTTGATATGCAGCAGGGAAGTCAATGTTAACTAAATCGTAGTGAGCAAGGGTCAAAGGTTTGAAACTTAGGAAGACGACAGACTGCATTACTTTGTAAGCCAGGCACAGAGTTTGGGTTTTATTCTCTGTGTATAATGGGAAGCCATTACTGCATTTCAAGGCAGGAGGTGACTCAATTTGATTAATGTTTTTAAAAGACCACTCAGGTTGTTTTGCAGTAAATGGATGATTGGAAACCAAGAGCAAAAGCTGGACAACTGGTTAGGAGGCCATTGCCAATATCCAGGTGAGAGACATTGTTGGTTAGGACTTAAGAGAGGAAGAGAAATGGAGAGACTTGAGATATATTTAGAAGTTAAAGCCAATAGGATATTCTCGTTTCATTCCTACATCTGTCTAGTTTATAGATATGGAAATTGAGTCCCAAAGAGATTAAAGTAATTGATTTAAGCTTATACAGTAAAAAACAGAGCTAGATTTCAAATGCTGTGCTAGAGGGTCTGAAACTTCAGTTTGCATCAGAATAACTTGGAAGTCTTATTACAACACAGAATTCTGGGTCCCGTTCTATGTTCCCAGTGGGAACATACCAGGTGGAGGCTTTGATTTGGTAAGTCCAGGGTAGGAGCAAGAATTTGCATTTCTAGTAAGTTCCCAAGTGATGCTGATGCTACTTGTCTGGGAACCACATGGTGAGAACCATTGCTCTATGCTTAGGCTGTCCCACATGGTATTGTGTAGCTGAAGATTAAATTACATGCAAGAGAAGGTGTTCCAACTACCCTTGAAAGCTACAGCTTACTGTCACATGAGGCATTGTAGCCAGTCTACACAAAGTAGAATGAGAGTGCTAAGGCAATTATCTTTGAAGAAAGGAAAGAGCAATATAAAATGGATTTAATTCACTTGGTAATTATTCTCTTTCCACTTCATTATGTCTCTGTAGTCACTTCCTTTTTGCCCAAAAAGGCTGATAGAATTATAGTCATCATTTAATAGAATGAAGTATGAACTAAAAGAGCCTGATATTTAATATCTTTGTACAATTTCTTCACTTTGTAACAGGTGTTATGAGAGTAAAATCATCTTCGTAATTAGGAAATGGGGAATCTAATATTTGAGCAGTAAACAAGGCTATATTTCACAGTATCCAATAATACTTAAGCTAGAAGTAACTGTTAGGGCTAAACCTTTGATTTTTATAATTAAAGAAAATAAGATCCAGAGATATAAAATAACTTATTCAAGGTAATGCGAAGAATGGGAATCACAGCTAGAACTGCTTTTTTTCCTGCTATTCTACATGTGTTACTTTTCCTGCCAATACAACATTTTAATAAAATAGGTAAAATAAAATAAAAATTCATCAGTCACCCAGATACTCTTTCTATGCATTTTCCATGACCAGTTTCACAAATGAAAACATCTGGATGAACAACTGACCTTTTCACTTTCTATTTTCAAAGTTGGTCACCTGATTATTGAGTCCAAAGAAAGCTCTTGTTTTCTTCTTCAAATTACATGTAAGACTAAATGTCTAGACCTTTTTACAGTCCTTTGCCTCTAAAGGCAAAACTGTAGGCTTGATGGCACTGCAAATGGTGTTTGAGTATCTCTAAGGTCATCAGTAAGTGAATACTGAAGCATCTTTCAGCAGAGCATACTAATTCCCCATGGATGTGCCATGTATATGTGATCACAAGATAATATTCAGCCCTGCAAAGAGGCTTAAAGGACAGAGTGACCAAAAACTGAACACAGTAGATAAGGTAATTTCACAGTGGAGCAATAGTCTGCTTAATTGTCCTAGACAGTACTGCGCTACTGATATTGATACCCTCAATTCCCCTGAGTGTCACTTAAGTCCACAATTTTTGTTTCTTTCTTTCATCTGATAGTTCCAATAAAGTACGTTGCTGCAGTTTTCAAGGGGTATACATTGAGCAAATGTGTGAATAATAGAATTAATACAGCAGTGGAGGCATAAAGTCCTCACCTAATGAGAAACTTTAAGCCATGAAAGAAAGAGTCGTATTAAGGACAATATATTGAAATGCAATTCAAGTCTTGCTCTGTAGTGTCAGAGAAGACAAAATGTCGCAGTTACATTTTTTTTATTCATCAATGAATATTGTTTAAATTTACTTATAGGAGGTTTTGCTTAAGTTGATTCATTTATCTAAAAGTTCCTCTGCTTGTCTAAGCAGGAGTGCTCAAACTGTTGGTATAAGAACTCCTTTTTACCCTGAAAAATTATTGGGTACCTCAAAGAGCTTTTGTTTATGTGAGTTATATCTACCATATATACCATATTATTAATTTAAACTGAGAATTTAACTTAGAACTTAATTTACTTTAAAATCACAAAATACAACCAGCATACGTTAGAAATAATTAACACGAGAAAACTGACTATATTTTTCCAAACAAAAAAAATTAATGAAAAGAGTTGCATGGTTTATATTTTTGCAAATTTCTTTAATGTCTGCCTTACTAGAATAAAGGTGCATTCTCCTATATACCTCTGTATTCAATCTGCCATGATACGTTGTTTCGACTGAAGTATATGAAGAAAATCTAGTCTGACACATGTATAATTGGAAAGAGAAGACATAATGGACTCCCTGAAGGGAACTTGGGGACCTATAGTGCTTCTTAGACTGTACTAAGAAGGATATTAAGAAAGATATATCTAATATATCCACTATTAGGAAGGATATATCTAAACGAATACTCCCATTGTTATTTATGGTAGGGTTGGGCATCTTTTGAGAGGCTCTGGAGAGAGAATGGGTGTGGGAGCCAAGCAGGCCTGTGTACCATTGCTAACTGAGTTACTGTCTGAATCTGGATGTTACTGTCTCTGGGCCTCATCTGTAAAATGAATGTAAGTCCACTTAACCTGCACATTACTATGAGGTTTAGAAATGATGTGCATAAAGTGATGCTGATTAGGTATTCCATATATTAGTAGTTTTCATTATTGGTTGCATTTGGGACTGAACTCAAGGTGGACAAGGGAAAGAGAAGATTCAGCCCAGTAAGAGCAGAGTCAGGTAAATACTAGGTAGAGGCTTTGAAGATTAAACATAAATAAAAGAAAGACATATAAAGAAATTAATCTATATAAGAGTAGAATCATAGCTTGATTGATCTGGGTATAATTGAGTAAATTGGGCCCAACAGCCTTTTTAAAAATATTGCTGATGTACAATTTTTTTTTATTCTGTAACTCTTTTGTAAAGTTCTGAAACTGGCTTATTGGAGTGGAGAACAAAGGCCCTTATTCACCAGGAGCTGTGGATTCACTGGGCATAGTTGGAGAGAAAGTAAGAGATGTAGGTAAAACCAGATGGCAGATGGTATTTATTAATTTATTTTTGAGACAGGGTCTCACTCTGTCACCCAGGCTGGAGTACAGTGGTATGATCTCAGCTCACTGCAATCTCCACCTCCTGGGCTCAAGCGATTCTTGTGCCTCAGCCTCCCGAATAGCTGAGACTACAGACACACACTATCATGCCTGGCTAATTTTTGTAATTTTCATCATGTTGGCCAGGCTGATTTTGAACTTCTGACCTCAAAGGATCCACCTGCCTTGGTCTCCCAAATACTGGAATTACAGGCATGAGCCACTGGGCCTGGCCAGATGGCAGAAGACTTTAAATGCTTAATCTAACGATATGAAATAATGATAATGTTCTCCTTTTTGTAACGTGTAACATTTACAGGAGGCAAAGCACATTCACAAATCTTATTCATTACCTCATACACAGATTACTTCCTACAGTTATATTTGTTTTATGTATTGATGAATACCTATTAATAGAAATATGGCTGTTTTGAGTTGCCTTCTAGTGTATCTTCATATAGTTGGTTTTTATATGCTGACTTGAGTTTATCATTGCTATCTGTAAAAGGATCAGCCTGATGACATCTCCCATATCATTGCCAGAGGCAAGTCAGTTGTAACTTCTATAGAGATGAAGAAACCATAAATAAGAGTGTCTGAATGAAGCACAAATTAACAGAAAAACTAGGAGAACTATGAATCCGGTTGGTTTAAGAGACAATCTAAAGGCTAAAGGCTTCACTTATTAAATCAGAAGGAATGTTAGACATCATTTGGTCCAAACTTCTCTGAATTCAAAGAGAAAACAGGCATCCAGTCTCTAGACTGCATTTCCAAAGCTGTTCTTCCAAAACGAGTTATCAGCAAGTATCAGCAAAGTATATGTATGTTTAATTCTCAAGGTGCTTTTTTTTTTTAACATGAAACTTTACAAGAAATTCTCAATATTTAATACAAAGCAAGGCTGCTTTGTATTAAATGAAGCCGCCTTGCTGTGTATTAAATACTGAGAATTTGAATGAATGTTGAAGGGAGTAACTTCCAAGAACCCTCGGAGCTTCATGGAATTGAGTTTGAAGACCCCTGTGAGGAGACTGATTGCTGTTGTATGGGGAGTGGAAGAGAGTCTGAAGCCAGAGAAGTGCAGATTGTCAGTGCTGAGCAAACATCAAAGCTTGACCTTGCCCTAAAATTCAATATGCATATTTCTTGTAGAGTTGGTCCTTCTTTTAGTGACTTCTGCCAGTTGGAAGTCAGGCGTTTAAGTCTGTAATAATAAACTGGTAGACTCTCTTAAGTAGCATTGGAAAATGAGTATTTCTAGTGCCAATACTGGGAACATTGAATTTGAGGTAAAGTGTTGATGATTCTGTCAATTGTGTAAGAGTCCCAGGCTGGAGATAAAGATTTGGGAAGCATCTCAATATAGGTGTAAACTGAAGCCAAGTAATTATCTCTAGGCTCATAAACTCTACTATCATTAAAATTCTTAAGCAATGTCAATGAAACTCCTGCATTCCCTGGAGATGATTCATCTTCTCTAAAATTGTGTAAGCAACCAGAAATAACTGTGAAATGTCTGCAGGTCATCTTTGTGATAGTAATTTAGAGAGGTTGGTTTTTTTAATTTTTATTTTTGCCATCATATCCTTTCTTTTCCATTTTTAAATTTCTAAGGTCTGAGGCATATGTTGACATTTCTTTCTTTTAGAAATTTCTGTTTTTAGAAAATTGAAGAGTTAAATACTCCTGAGAATTGTTTGACCTACTGAGTTTAAATTATATCTGCCTGCAATATAAATTATTATTAAATAAGATGCTTGCCCAATTCCAATGGCTGGAATACACAAACATTGATTTAGGTCATTTCTGGCAGCTATTGAACAAAAGATTGAAATGAAGAGATTGTTTATGTATCCAAGAGACAAACAGTGTCACAGAGTCAAATCTCAGCACAACCATTTAACCTTATATTTGAATTAGTAGTTTGAGAACAAGACTTAAGGAGTCCTAGAAGAATTCTTTTGTTTCGAATCTTGAAAGAATATGGAAGTTCAAAACAGATGGTTCTCTTTTAATATGTTAATGTGTTTAACTCTGTTTGATATGTGAGATCTGCATATATTACCCCCAAAAAAAGACATTTAGAAATGGCTTCTGAAATAATAGTACTGAACTAACCTGTTCAGACCTTCTTCTGAGCTGATACAGGTTGAGTATCTCTTACGTGAAATACTGGGGACTAGAAGTGTTTCAGATTTTAGATTTTTTAGGATTTTTGGAATATTTAGACCCAAGCCTAAACATGAAGTTTATTTATGTTTTATATATACCTTATACACGTAGCCTGAAGGTAATTTATGTAATATTTTAATATTTTGGATAATTTAATATATAAAACAAAGTTTTCACTGTATTTGACTACGACCAGTCTTATGAGATCAAGTGTGAAATTTTCCACTTGTGGCATCATGGTAGCTCTCAAAAAGTTTTGAACTTTAGAGCAGTTCAGATTTTAGATCTTCAGATTAGGGATGTTTAACCTATGTTTAGATATGGAGTTGTAAAATGTAGTTGAGCCTTGATATTAAGCAATGAATACCCTGTACTCAATGCATTATCACAAGAGGGGGAGGGACTAATGATGTCTCTTATAATGTGCTAAACTGGGATTTTTGTTATCAAAGGACTTTGAGCTAGGTAAGCCCACTCAAAAAATAAAGATATATGAGCCGTTTTCATCAACCACATGACTTCATTTATTCTAGTATGAAAAACTCACTCACTTAAATATGATTCATCCAATCTAAGTGTGCAAGAGTGAAAAACCTTTACTACGTGGGCTTTTGCTTTGTAGATTTGCAATTGGCATGTTAAGATAAAGATTATCTCTCTTTGTCATGTATGTAAAATAATATTTCATTTCTGATTTTCATGGGCCCATGTTCAGATATGCACTTTGAGAGGCAAATGTTTATATCAGTTCAAATTTGTCTTCTATGAAGGAATTTTACTTTAAAAACAAAGAAAGTGCCAGATGATCTCTCACAGACACTGAATTTGTTGTTGATTTCACCTTGGCCAGCACAAATAACTACCACCAGGTATTCTTTTCCAACTCCTTGACCTGCATAACCCTGTGGGAAGAGATGAGCCCTTCTGTGTTTAACTAGTTAGAACTTTGCAAGGTCTTTTCAAAATTCTCTCCAGTCCCTCCCTTCTCTGCCCCACCTGCTTTTTGAGATTGCAAGGTTTTGCCTCCAGCTTTCTGCATTTTTGAAAGAAAGCAATAAGTAAGCTCAAGTGTCACAGGAAATCCATGACATTGAAGTTTCTGTCTCTGCATGCGGTTTTGATGTTTCCTTTTTGCACTTCAACTTGACATTGCCTCATAAGTTACATTTGCCTTTCCATCTTTTTTTCCTCACTCTCTTTCAAAAGTTTGGCTTTGTTGTTAATATTCCACACAGATTTCTGTGGCTTTTCTTGTTTGCTTTGTTTTCATGGACTCTGTAGGGGGTAAATATTCAGCAGGTTGAATGTGAAATCAGGCATACAACTGCATTAGCCCTATCAGGGTTACACATCAAATTCTCCAAGCAGAGAACCTTTTTAGCTTCCTTTGCATTAGCAGCAGGAAGATAAAGAACAACGAAGACTTGCAGCTCTTTTCAGGATGTAGGTTATAACCCTTCATTCAAGTTAATGCTTGTTGATGTTCTAAATTTTTTTGAAGTTGACCCTTTTGGCCTCTCCTCGTATGCAGCAATGCATCATCCCATCAGTAGAGGATTTGTAAAACTGTGTTTTGCTCCTTGAAAAACATAAAATTTCTTATAGATGAGAAAAGAAAAAAGCAGCATTTATTCAAGGGCCTAGAGACCTCTGCTGGTTAAGTGACTTGTTGAGTGTTTTTCTAGTTTTGTTTATTATTGAAAAGGTAAAATATACAGCTTGGCCTTAACGGTAGCCATTTCCTTTTGAATTAAATTATGGATGATTTGAAGCCTCGTTGAAGGAAGATACTGAAGTCCAGTCAGCTGGAAGAGATGTTAAGAATAATGAGTAGCATCTCCTAATTAAATACTGATATCAACTTTGATTATTAGATTTACATTGGTAGGCATTACCCTGTAGAAATGCCCTGTGAACACATTAAATTCCAGAATGACAGCTATGGTTATCTTCTGCATGACTTTGGGCTGAAGGTCTTCTACCTAAATATATTTATCATTATTCTTAACGGCATGAATTGTGCTTGAGGCAAGATTTGATATTTATGAAGACTCTTTATGGTACATGGAATTAACATTGTCTTTATATCTATTGAAAATAAGGAAAGAAAATGTGACTTCAATGAAGTACAGAAAATGTGGTATCATTTGGGTGGCTGGGATAGTGGATGGCAGTGGGCAATGAGGGAATTAAGTGCTGCTTTGAATTCCTGTGTTAGACTGTGGGCGGGACTTGATTTCCTGAGAAAGTTTGATAAAAATCAGGACTCATTCAAAGAGTTGGGCTTCTAGCATCATATTCCTGTAGATAACATTCTATCAATATGAAATCAATAATCAACAATGATGATAGTCTTAAAGGAGAAAAGAGTCACAAAATTTATACAACATGTGTGAGTGAAGTATATTAGTTGGGGTCATGCTGAGCTATTGTAACAAAGGAGACTCCAAAATAAAGTAGCTTAGATAAGAATTTTATTTCTCTCTCACATTATTTTCCCCAAAACTGACAGGTGGGTGTGGAGCTGCTTTGCTCCACATGGTCATTCATGGTCCAAGGCTGACAGGTCAGCATTTTCATCCTATGTAGCTTCTATGTCTGCACCCAAGGCTATTTCAATTGTCAGTTTTTTCCAGTCAATGTGAAGGGACAAGAAAAGGTTAGGGAAAGTATCTTTCAGTAAATAACCCAGAAGTTGCTGTCACTGCTTTCACACACATACAGTTGGCGTGAACTTGGTTACATGATTACCTCTAGCTGCAAAGCAATCTGGCAAATGTGGTGCATACTTGGGAATACAGTCAAAAGTAGGAGGGGGGTGATGGGTAGTTACTCTCTACTGGAAAGAAAAAAGGAATAATAGAATAATAGATACTTACAGGAGAGGGACAGTTAGTTTTGCCATATGATATTTGCAGTTTTATCCATTTTGCCTTTAGATATTAAAAGACCACAATATGAACTACAAAAACAGTATGCACAGTAGGGTATGTGCACATCCCTGAACATTTACCCAGCCTTGTTATTTGCATAACATCTGGAAAAGGAATTTTATTCTAAGTGTGTTTTTGTTCTTTGATTGCATATGATAAAAATAAATTCAGTATACCCTGAATATACACTTTTTCTCTGCCTTTTGAACTGCTATAGCCCAACCTAATTGGATTCAAAAAATAAATGATATTCACGTGGCCATGGAAGAAAATGTCTTTTGGGAATGTAAAGCAAATGGAAGGCCTAAGCCTACATACAGGTGGCTAAAAAATGGTGAACCTCTGCTAACTCAGGTAAGCAAATTAATGGTAACTGTGTCTTAGTCTTGACTATTATCTGTAATATGGTCTCCTTGCTGTGGAAACATGAGAATGGCGAATTGTTTCTAAAATAATACACAATGAAACACCAGTATAGTGGAAAAAGTGAGCGTGAATTCAATTGATAAATAGAAAGTGCACATAAATTCAATTTTCCAGCCTTCAATTAAGTTCTTGTACTGGATCTTTGGTCTTCAGAGATTAATATCTGTGGCTTTATAATGGGAAAGTTATGCAGAAGTTGTGGAACATGCAATTGTGCTAAGACACAAAGGAAGGTACATTCCAGGATCCACTACAAGAGAAGTGATATTGACACAACACAGGATGTCCAGCTAAATAGAGAAACACTGACAAAGAAATCTGAGTGAAGCAGGGGCAGCGTGGGAGACCCTGAGAATGAGGAACAATTGTGTCCAGTTTAATTTTCCTTATGTATTTTCCTACTGAACTTCAAATGTTAATTGAAATTTGACATTCTCTTCAGGCTCCAAATTGAGAGGCAGTCTCATGCTCAGATTTCTTCCTCCAGTAGGCCACCCAGGAAACAGTGCCTGCTTGGAACAATGGCCCCCACATGAATTTACATGACAGGAAGACAAAAGGGGCTGTTTTGCCTAACCCATCCCCTGCCTCATGTACCTTCTCCATTTGTTGGAAGGGCTCCAGCTTGTCCATGAGTCTGTCAATTATAAAAGCCAAACTCAAACGAATTGCAGAAGTATAGGTACCTAGGTACTGGTATTTTTCCTTCCATTGTGTGATTGTTACCAGAATGCCAGGGGGTTGGTCTAGGTCTTGTTGCTTGCTGTACGGAGAGCCAGTCACTGAGGCAGTGAGTATTGCCAGGAAATAAGGCTTTGTTCAGCTGCTTTAGCAAAGAGAATGGGAGATCATTCTCAAATCCGTCTCTCCAAATGACTAAAATTGGGAATTTTTGTAGCTAGGGAAGGGATGAAGCTGTGTGCAGGAAGGAATTAGGGAAGGGTACAGAGGCAATCATGACAGATGGAGGGTTTCGTGTCTCACTGTCTAGATGCCATGATCTGGTGAGTCTGAGTCCCTTGCTTGAGGGTCAGTCTCCTGAGGAGTTAACTCAGATGAGACCAAGGTAAGTTTCAAGTTTTAAAACTAGGCAGCTCGATAGCTCAACTGCTGTGTTTATTCAGAAACCAGTAATTATCATTTCTGTGGGACACTTGGTCTGGTTTCATAATGTGAGGGAATATGGATGTCTAGATTTAATCAAAATCTAATAAAACATTCACTCAGCTAACTCACAACCCTGTGGCAAACAGAAAACTAGTGCCTCTTTATATATATATAATATAATAAATATATATATATTTGATTGCCAAGTCCCCTGGAGAGAAGGACATCCTTTTTGATACTTACAAAAATTGATACCCAAGTTGTATATCCTCAAGGTGACAAATCAGGAAGATCTCCTTGCCACATAATAAATTTGCTTCCTTCAGATTGGCCGCCACATGGTCCTCAGCTTAAATCACATCACTGACAGCAATAAATATTAATATCTACATTTTTTAGTACACCTCAACTGATATTAAATATTTGCCTCTGTTTCATCCAAGACTGTAATCTTATTAACCTTCAAAGTATCACTTGCCCAAAATTTGAGTGTTTTAAACACTCTGAACAGTAAATTTGGTTGTATTTCTGAAACCCCCTAACTCTGGTTAGTACAAAGCCTTAAAGTAAAAAAGCATTTTAAATTTCATGTTCTTCTGTTTAGAGGGGATATTAATCTGAGTGGCTTCACTATTACATCAATGAGAACTCAAGAGAATCCTACAATTTAAATTCCATTTACCAACTGATATACTGGTTGTTCCATTTAGCACCTGACCTGCCACAAATTTAGTTGACAGATAAATAGATCATGTTATGTAAATTGCTTATATGATGCCTATTTTCTTCCCATTAAGCTTCCTTCATATTACACATGGTAAAATTGCCTTAAAGTCTAAGATGTAGAAGGTCATTGTTTTTATGTTCCTCTTTTCTTTCACAGGATAGAATTCAAATTGAGCAAGGAACACTCAACATAACAGTAGTGAACCTCTCAGATGCTGGCATGTATCAGTGTTTGGCAGAGAATAAACATGGAGTTATCTTTTCCAACGCAGAGCTTAATGTTATAGGTGAGTCTTTATACAGGCAAGAAAAAAAAACAACTCTTTAAATCACTAAACTAACTTGTTATTTGCCAAGCATAAATGTTCAAGCCAAGAAAAGGAGTAAAGCAATCTTTAGGCCAAAGATACTACTCCAGAAACAAGTAATAAGCAAGTCTATAAGCAATAACAAGAGAACACTTTCTAAATCAGCCTCTTCGATGCTTACAGTGGGGACCATGCTTCCCTTGGCACTCATTTTATTCCTCTATTGACTGCACTTCTAAACTGGGCAAAGTTTTTGAGATGCTTTTTGGAGTCTGCTGCTGATTTGGTGCAAACTTGAGCTTGGAGGGAATAAGAGCTGACTTACTTTGGAAAGGCTTATTTAAACAGCTGACAGAATAAACCCTGCTCTTCCACATCTGAATTTTTCCAGACTATGCATTAATGATCTTTCCCCCAGCTACATCTTTCATCGTGTGCCACTTCCTACCTCCTCTTCAGCTGGATTGACTTTACTGTTCTTCATAGTCACCGTCCTCCCTTCCTCTGTAGGCCACTCGTACGTAGTGAGTGCATCCTTTGCCCGAAACGCTTTTCCTTTCCCTCTTTATTTCTGTAACTCCTCATTTCCCGTCTCCCAGCTTCATTGGTGCTTCCTCAGAAAGTCATCATTGGGTCAACTCTTCCTATTACAGATTTTTATGCTATCTTTTACTTCTCCTTTATGACAGTTACAGTTTACATTTATTTATGTGATTTTTCTGTCTTTGTCTTCCACTATATTTTAACTTCCCCATGATGTCAAGGATCATATTTGGTTTAATTCATCATTTTATTTCCAGGACTTAATACAATATTGAAGCACATAGTATGCACTCAATAAATATTGAATGAATGTAAAAATGAATGAGTGTGTTAAATGACTGAAGAAGCTGAGAGATTCTTTTATTAAAATGGATTAATAAATTAAGTCAGTAAATAATTAAAAGCATAGTTGAGCGAACAGATAAATCTATGGACATTAAAAAAAAAAAGTTAAGACCAACAACTTGCATAATCCTGTAGAAAAATCTTGAATGTATCTATTATTATAAAAGAAGAGATGATAATGAAAAGTAAAAACACAAAAACAAATGTAAATGATTTGGGAACTGCTTCCTATTTTAGAGGCTTTAAGGAGTCATTCTCCTTGGTGAGAGCACAATGGAAAATTATGAATAAGAGACAAATAGCACACAAAGGAGTTAATTCACATGCTCTGATCAATTGTTTCAGAGTCCTAACTTTCCCTTCTGGAAAACATTCATTGGTGCCTAGCATGTAAATCTTGCATATGGAAGTAAATTCTCTCAAGTAGAATGTACTTCCATCCTGTACAATGTAAAAAAATAGAAAGAAAGAAAAACTTCCACAACTGCTCTTCTCACTTTAGCATTGACCCAAATCCCATCAAAGATAATGATTGTGAGATTTCATGGGGATGGAGCCTTTTTCAAAGAGGCCTACTAATGCTTCTGTGCTCTGGGAATAAGCATCAGCTTGGCTAGGCCTGCTGGAAGCCTAAACACACCTACCTCTCACCCTGTAAATATTAGGAACAATACTTTTCGACTCCTTCCAGGACAAGTTCATTGGTTCCCTTCTGCCCAGATTTGCTAACTATTAGTACTTGGAACTGACTCTTTTGGAGTGCAGTTCACCATGGCAGATTGCTTAGGAGTTTCTTCTGAAACAAGTATGTTCTCTATTTTGTTGTATGTCAACTAGTTGGAAGAACAGCTAAAAGTGAGATGTGTCCTAATGAAATGAATCATAGTGTCTCAAAACCCTCTAGATGAGTACTAGCCAATTTATAAGTCTAGGGACCCCTTTATAATTTTAAAAGATTTTGTAGTCCCCTTTATTGAAATAAGAAAAGCTGATAGAAACAAATGACTCCAATAATGTAAGAAAGGCTGTTTAATGATTTTTATCTAGAGTGCCTACCCATAGTTGAAAATAACGGAATATATGTGTATGCATATATGCACGCATAATGGCTTAAAGCCACCTTTGCCTACCCCTCTCCTCTCTCTCTAGTAACAGGATTCAAGGCCTGTTAGCTGCAAATCACTGCGCCAACTTTTACATTAAGGGGTTTATTTAAAAATCATTTCCAATTGGAATTGTCTAATTACAAATGAATTTTTGATCTGAGCTCTTTAAGTTTCCCGATGCCAGCAAACTAGAAGTGTTAGTCTGTTTAAGCTGCTATAACAAGAATACCATAAACATGGTGGCTTACAGACAGCAAATGTTTATTTCTGATAGTTCTGGAAGCTGAAAGTGTGAGACCAGGCTGCCAGCATGGCTGAGTTCTGGTGAAGACCCCCTTCTGGGTTGCAGACTGACAACCTCTCATTGTGTCTTCACATGGCAGAAGGGGTGGAGGTCTCTTGGGCCTCTTTTATTAAGGGTACTAATCCCATTCATAAGGCATTTGACCCTTATGAAGTGCTTCACTCCATAAGAGCTTCACCTCTTAAAGGTCCTGCCTCTTAGTGCCATCACCTTAGGGTTTAGGATTTCAACATAGGAATTTTGGAGGGGCACAAATATTCAGACCATAGCACTAGAGCAGTGAAGATAAAATGAAAATGCCTGAGAAATTATTTAACCGTGTTTAACATGAGAACAATAAAGGCATGTCATCAAATTATGTAGGCCAAATAAGTTGTAAAAATGTAAGACTTTCAGGAATTCAGGAAAGGGAGTTTGGCTAATGGGTTGGGTTAGAAAGCTAAGCCCTGAAAAATTTAGATTTTGATAAACACAAAGTATATTCCAGATCAGAATGAAATGGCTGGAACAAAGACTCAAATTTACAAAATATCTGAGATAGTTTCTTGCACATAGAGAATCTTGAATGTTTTTTAAAAATGTTGACTCATCAGTAGATGAATGGGAAAATAAAATTTCATACACACACAGACACATACACACACACACACACACACACACACACACAGTAGAATACTATATAGCCACAAAAAAGAAGAAAATCCTGTCATTTAGGACAAGAGGGATGAACCTGGAGGATTATCATCCTATGTGAAATAAGTCAGGCACAAAAAAACAGGTATCACATGATCTCACTCATGTGGAGTCTAAAAAAGTTTATCTCAAAGAAATAGAGCAGAATGGTGGTTGCCAGGGGCTGGGGAAATCAGTGGGGTTGGGGGGGGTTGGGAAGATGTTGTTTAAATAATACAACATTTCAGTTAGATGGGACAAACAAATTGAAGCACTCTTTGGATAGCACAATTATTATAGTTAATAACAAGTTATCGTATTCTTAAAAAATGCTGAGGGAGTGGATGTTAAGTGTTTCACCACATAAATGATAACTATATAAGGTAATTTAATTAGCTAGATTTAGTCATTCTACAATGTATACATATATTTCAAAACATGTTGTATGTAATAGATATAATTGTATGTGTCAATCAAAAGTAAAATAATAAAACAAATAAAAATTTTGATTTAAATACATAAAGCATATGTGGGCAAAATTTAAACTTGAAAAAAAGATGGAAGAGTCATTAAGGACCAATTTTGGAGATTCCTGAATGACAAGCTTGGAAGTTCCCTATTTAATATCCCATTTTCCCTTCCAAAAACTCACAATAATATATTTCAGGTGAATTGAAGGGTGGTTAAGTATTGAGGTGGGTAAACCCCTAGAGTCCCTCTTAAATGAATGAGGGAGAAGACATCTGACTATTTAAAAATACACAGAAATTAACACTGGTTAACTTGGGTAAGCTATAACATGATTGTTCCTTATATAGCAGTAATAGTTTGGCTCTTTGGGATCAAATAACTAAATTGTCATTACCTGTATTAGAATCATGATGATGCTGAATTGAACAAAGAAACAAAATGGAAACAAGATAATATCTTAAGATTATCTCTTGGCTGGGCTTGGTGGCTCACACCTGTAATCCCAGCACTTTGGGATGCTGGATTAGATGGATCACCTGAGGTCAGTAGTTCCAGACCTGCCTGGCCAAAATGGTGAAACCCTGTGTCTACTAAAAATACAAAAATTAGCTGGACATGGTGGTGCACGCCTGAAGTCTCAGCTCCCTGAGAGGCTGAGGCAGGAGAATCACGTGAACCTAGGAGGCAGAGGTTGCAGTGAGCTGAGATTGCACCACTGCACTGCAGCTTGGGTGACAGAGCGAGACTCTGTCTTAAAAAATAAAAAAGATAATCTCTTGATGATCTGTATAAGAACGAAAAAAAATATGTTGGTTCCACCTATTGATTAAATATCAGGAACGTCCAATGCTATAGAGGAGATTCCTTTTCATGTTGGGTAATAGCCCTGCAGTCATGAATAAGAGATGGTTAAAAAGCATATATTTAATAGGCTTTTCCCTTAGTGTTCTGTCTTGGTATTTAATGTGTATGTAACATGTCTGTATTTAATGGATTAACTGCTAAATAATTAATCTATGTGCTGGGTGATTTACTCACTAGATAGGCAAATGCCATAGAGAGACTTTTATCTTGAGGTCAGTATATTGGTAGGCCTGGTTATGAGTACATCAAAAGGAAGTGTCCTTGTTTATGACTGACTATTACAATTGATAGTTTATTATTTCCCAAGGCTACTGTTCCCAGACCTTTTTGGCTGTATGAGCCAGAGTCATGGGTGAGATTCACTCGTGGGATAAACGCCTGTGGGTATCCCTGATGTTGCTGTGCAACTCCCTAGGTGATAACCATCATTCCATCCCTCTCCCCCACTCATGAAGGTGCGTGAATTACAATTGGAGTGAATAGAGTCTTGTAATCATCGTGAGACTGAATCTTCTATAAATAACTTAAAAAGTAATGATAACTAAGGTATTTTGTCGGTGAAGAAAATAACTTGTCTAGAGTAATAGTTCTACTCATGTTTAGTATTTATGCCCCCTTAGATGATCGTATTGGTGATGGGGACTGCTGATTACATTGCCGAATGTGAAATCATTGGGTAAATATAGAGGATAGCTAAGGTCTCCAAAGCAAGTCTGAGGCAAGTATTCAGGTATTTGCAATTCAGTGAAAGAGTGTTCTCCGGGAAAAATCTGTAAGGAAAAGCAGAATAAGGAAGAAGGAGGAACCAAACAAGAATGGGGTCTTAGGTAAAGTCTAGCCTAAGTCTAATCCAGAAGGGAGATTTCTGGAACATAAACTATACCTCAGACCCATTTCCACCTTGAAGTAATGAGGCTAGCATTTAAAAAAAAATCTCCATATTACTCCTTCCCTAAGGCTACCCTTAAGCGGGGTTGCAGAAGTGGTAGAGGTCAAAAATCTTTGATTTTGCTTACTATGAGGATATAGTGAAAAAGAGTTTTGATTTTACAATGGGAGGTGCTATTCCTAAGGGTGAGTGGGTATCTGCCCAGTGGTCTTTTGAATATGACATGACTTTTCCAGGACTGTACAATAGAAGAGAAGTAGCTTCTACCCTGAGGAAATTATGTCTAATGGTTCAGTATCATAGGGGTTTTCCTGGCCTGTATGGTGGAACACATCTGACCCTGGCAGGACACTCAAATACTGTAAAGTAACTGATGGCCCAATTAAAGTGAGGTGCAACCTTTAGCAATTATCTGGTTAATTTGGCATCTATCCAGATGATTAGCTCCCAAATTAGAAAAACATTAAGGCTAAACTAAAAGTTATTTCATAGGGACTTTCACAAGTGCTCATCTGCATCTAAGTCTGATTTCTCAACTGCCTCGTTGAGCCAGATTACAAAATAATCAAATGTGCTGAGTGTGATCAGCATCTAATGAGAGGACAAATGCCTTTCTTATGCAACTGCAGTCATCTAGGCAAGAGCTTTACTTAAGTTATGAAGAGAGAAGCTGTGCGTTGACTCTTAAAATCAAATTTGGTATCTTTATCAAGTTATTCAGCATATACTTACCAGTAGTAGGAAGATGCCATTACTAACTTTACTGTGAAAACTAACAGAATAACATGTGAAAGCCTTTGTAAACTTAAAGGTGTTTATGGCAATATTAAAAGGTTTTTGGCTTTTTTGTTTTTTTTTTCTCTTAGTATCCATACCAAAAACTTGCAGATAATTATGAAATCACCAGTAAATCCCATTTCTGTGGTTCTCAATTTTTGTGCAGATTACAGTCATCTGGGGAACTCCCATACTTTTTATCAACTAATTCAGTCTCTGGGCCTGGGACCCAGGCATTTTTCCTTAAAGCTCCCCAGGTGTGACTCTGAAAAACAACAGAATTGGGGAACTATTGTTTTAATTGATCAGGTTTATAAAGCCATTGAATTTTTCTAAAATATCGATTCTTAAGCTTTATCATGCATCACAGTCATCTAGAGGACATGTTAATACACAGATTACTGAGCCCTACCCTGAGAATCTCTAATACAATAGTTCTAGGGTGGAGCCTGGGAATTTACATTTTTAACATATTTCTGGGTGACGTTGATGCTGATGCTGCTGATCCAAGACCACCCTTGAGAACCACTATCCTAAAATAGGAAATCTGTCCTACATAGAGGGCTTTTGTTGTTATTTTTAAAAATTGAACATAGTCTCCCTACCAAAACATTTGATTTTAGATCAAAAAGCACTCTGAATCCCAAGAACCCCTGTATAAGAGAAAGAGCAGGCATCGGAGATTCCAACCATGGCTGAAGGCCCCATTTCAACAAGAGAGTGAATAGGAATAAAGCACACAGAATGTCTTGACAGACTACAGTGTGATGATTGAGCTAAGGTGTTGTATGGTATGACTGTCATAAAGTCAACTGAGGGGAGACATTGAAAGCTGATAAATATTATGATAAACATTATGATAATCCCTTATATCAGTTCCCCCAAAGAAATGCAGTCAGTGAGTTAGAGTTTAAAATGTTACTCTAGAATGCAGCCTAAGGCATCACTGAGCGTTAATACTTTATACACTATCCTATAACCAAAATCTCTGAATCTTCTGTAAAACTGCTGTGAAGGGATTATCCATCTTGAAGTCCATAGTCCTCTATATAAAGATATTTCCAATAAACTCCTCATACAATGTAGAACTTCTCATAAAAATACAGAGCTTCTCTCTTAAAATGAGAAAAGTTTGCGTCTTCTAGTAAAGAAGTAAAGTTTTTCATCAGTCAATAGGAAATATGTTATTTTTCTCTTTGTTTAGTCTGGAACTAATTTAACTCTGTTGTACTAATTCTAATGAGATTGTTTTCTACTCCTCCCCTGTTTGAATTGAGTCATATTTTAATGTATTTACTACTTGATGTGTTTTACCATTATCTACCTCAAGTCTCTTTGAATTTGTGAATAAATAAATAAATGAAGTAACCATTTTTCCCCCTCCACCACCTTCTGGCAAAATTGATTGCATTTGGGGAGCCTAATCTGAGGAGTATTAATTAGATTGACATTCAAGATTTGATAGTGCGGGGTGATATCAACACAGTAGCCGAATAGGAAGGCCCAGACCCTTTTTCCCCAATGGACCAATTGCCATTGAGAGAAATAAAACCAGTTAAGAGATTTCTGCACTCCAGTCAAGTGTAAAACCAATAGCATTAAAGCGCTTTAGGAAAATTTATGGCACTTGCTTGCTAGACCACCTCCCACTCCCCTCAGCATAGCACGGAGCTATCAGTAGAAAACTTCCAATTCCTAATTTCTTTTTGGAGAGGGAAAGAAAAGAGAGGAAGATACATCTAATATTTTTATTTTTGAGGAGGAAGTACTACCCGAGGGAGTGGTTTCTGTTTTGCCCGAATCTAAGTGATGACAGAAACTGGGCTTTGTGGGAGGCCCCCTGAGAACAAAGGCTGTCAACATGGCTTGGTCTGTTATCAGCCTGTACCACAGGCACTAGGGGAACTCCAGCACCAACAGAGAAAAATCTAATGCTTCCTGCCACACTAGAAAGTCCAAAGTACCTGATATAGACACCAAGGGAAGCTTGTGAGTAGAAGATCAGGAAGCTCCTGAGTAGAAACCAACAGATCTTCAATTAGGGGTTTATATACAAAAGCCCAGACAATACGCATCATTAGAAAAGACTTGACGGATCTGCATAATCTCTAGCTGGACTGATTGCTCTCAGGCTGCAAAGACTAGGAGAAGTGTCTGATTTTTCAAACGCCAGAATTCCAACGGAAGATAATAGAGCACACAAAGAAACCAGAAAACATGGCCCAACCAAAGGAACAAATTATATCTACAGAAATCAACCCTAAAGAAACACAGGTATATGAATTGCCAAAGAATTCAAATTACTCTTATAAAGATAGTAAAGGAATTAAAAGACAGTACAGATAGATAACTAAAGAAAATCAGGTAAATGATACATGAAAAAAATGAGAGTATCAACAGAGATAAAAGATGAAAACAAACCCCAAAAAATTCTGGAGCTGAAGAATACAGTAAGTGAATTCAAAATGTAATACTCAGTTTACTAGAGAGATTCAACAACAGGCTTGACCAGACAGGGAAAAAAAAAATCAGTGAATTTGAAGACCAAACATTAGAAATTATTGAGGCAGAGGATCAAAAAGGAAAAAAGAATGAAGAAAAGTGAAGAAACCTGAAGGATCTATAGGACACCATCAAGTGCAACAATATAAGTATTATGTAATTTACAGTGAATAAAAAGAGAAAAAGACAGAGAGCCTATCTGAAGAAAAAATGGCTAAAAACTTCCCAAGTATGGACAAGAAAATGGACTCACAAATTTTAGAAGCTTAAAAACTGCAACTAGGATGAATTCAAAGAGATATGCACTGAGACACATTATAATCGGTGTCAAAAGTCAGAGACCAAAAGAAAATCCTGAAAGCAGCAAGAGAAAAGCAACTCATCACATATAAGTATGCATCTATAAGATTATCAACAGATTTATCAGCAGAAACTGCATGCTAGAAGGGAGTGGGATGATCTATTCAAAGTGCTGAAAGAAAGAGCTGCCAATCAAGAATACTGTATCTGGCAAAACTGTCCTTCCAAAATGAGGGAGACATTGAAACTTTCCCGGGTAAACAAAAGCTAAATGAGTTTATCACCACTAAATCTACTCTACAGGAAATGCTGAAGGGAGTCCTTCCACTTGTAATGAAAGGATGACAAACAATACAAAACCATATGAAAATTTTAAACTCCCAGCTAAAGGTAAACATACAAATATAAAATTCTGTAGTATTGTAGGTACGTTTATCAAATCTGGTATAGAGTTTTTTAAAAGGCTTAAAAGGTAGCTATAAATCTATATTAATAGCTATACAATATGAAAGGAGGTAATTTGTGTCATCAGTAAAAAAGTGGGGGAGCAGGATGTAAATAAAGGGAGATTTTATATGTGATTGAAGTTAAATTGTTGCCAGCTTGAATAGATTATTGTAACTTTAAGATGTGCTATATAATTACAGTGTTAACCACAAAGATAGTATCTGTATATATACACTAAGGGAAATGAGCAGGGAATCAAAACATATCATTTTTAAAAATTAAGGCAACACAAGGCTGGTTGCAGTGGCTCATGCCTGTAATCCCAGCACTTTAGGAGGCCGAGGCAGGCAGATCACTTGAGGCCAGGAGTTCAAGACCAGCCTGGCCAACGTGGTGAAACCCCATGTCTACTAAAAATACAAAGTTTAGCTGGGCGTGATGCCACATGCCTGTAATCCCAGCTACTCTGGAGGCTCAGGCATGAGACTCGCTTGAACCCGAGAGGCAGGGGCTGCATGAGTGAGATCACAACACTGCACTCCAGCCTGGGTAACATAGTGAGACTCTATCTCAAAAATAAATAAATAAATAAATAAAAATTAAAACAAATGAAAATCAAGAAAACACAAAAGAAGACAGAAAGAGAAAAGGAAACACAAAAGTTACGAGATACATAAAACAATTGAACAAAATGACAATTATAAGCCCTTCCCTAATTATCTCTAATTGTTTTAAATGTAAATGGATTAAATGTCCCAATTAAAAGTTATAGATTGACTGAGTGGATTAAAAACAAACAGGATCTAACTATCTGCTGTCTAGAAGAGGCACACATTAGATCTAGGGGAACAAACAAGCTGAAAATGAAATAATAGAAGAAAATATTCCATGCAAACCAGAACCTAAAGAGAGCAGGGGTGACCATATAAATGTCAGACCAAATAAATTTTAAGACAAAAACCGTCATAAGAGACAAAGAAAAACATTATATAATGATAAAATTATTGATTCATTAGAAAGATACAGCTATTAGAAATATATATGCACCTAACATTAGAGTTTCCAAGTGTATGAAGCAAACAATAGTAGGATACTTGGATACTCTATTTTCACTTATAGATAGAACAATCAGACAAAAGACAAATAAGGAAACAGAGGATGTGAACAACACTATATGCCAGTTGGACCTAACAAGCATATAAAGAACACTGCACCCTACTACAACGGAATATGAAATCTACTCAAGCACACACGGAACAGTGTCCAATAGAGACCATATATTAGGATACAAATAAGTTTTAACAGATTTAAGAAAATTGAAATCATACATAATATTCTCTCTGACTGTAATGGAATGAAACTGGAAATTGATAGCAGAGGGAAAACAGGAAATCCACAAATATGTAAAAATTAAACAGCTCATTCTTAAGCAACCAGTGGGTTGAAGAAGAAGTCACAGTGTCATTTAGAAAATATCAGGAGACAAATGGAAATGAAACAACAACATACCAAAACTTATGAATGCAGCAAAAGCAGTAATAAGAGTGAGGTTAGTGATGATAAATGCTTACATTAAAAAAGAAGAAATATCTCAAATCAGCATCCTAACTTTACACTGCAGAGAACTAGAAAGATTTTTAAAACTGACAAATTAACAGAAGTAACAAAATAATATATGTTAGAGCAGAGATAAAGGAAATATAGAATACAAAAATAATAGGAAAAAAATCAGTGTAAGCAAGCGTTGATTTTTAAAAAGGTCAACCAAATTGACAAATCCAAAGTAGACTGAGAAAAAAAAGACTCAAATAAATAAAATCAGAAATTAAAGAAGAGATGTAAAACAGATGATTGAGAAGTAAAAAGGAGTATAAAAGACCACTATAAATAATTATGCAATAAAAAATTGCATAACCTAGAAGGAGCAGATAAATTGCTAAAAACATACAACTGCTTAAGATTGAGTCTTGAAGGAATAGAAAATGTGAATACACTTATAACTAGTAAGGAGATTGAAGCAGTAATTTAATCCTCCTCACTGGAGAATTCTACAAAATATTTAAAGAATTAACACTAGTTTTTCGCAAACCCTTCAAAAGAATTGAAGTGGGACCACATTTATACTTTTTTTTTGAGAGAGGATCTCACTCTGTGGCCCAGGCTGGAGTGCAGTGATGTGATCTTGGCTTACTGCAACCTCTGCCTCCCAGGTTTAAGCATATCTCCCACCTAGGCCTCCCAAGTAGCTGGGACTACAGGCGCATGCCACCACTCCTGGCTAATTTTTGTATTTTTAGTAGAGACAGGGTTTCACCATGTTGGCAAGGCTGGTCTCAAACTCATGATCTCAAGTGATCCTCCTGCCTCAGCCTCCCACAGTGCTGGGATTACAGGTGTGAGCCACTTTGACCGGCCTAACTCAATACCTTTTCATGATAAAAACACTCAACAAAGTATAGAAGGAAACTACCTCAAGCTAATGAAAGCCATATACGAAAAAGCCGCAGCTAACACCATGCTTAGCAGTGAAAAACTGAAAGCTTTTTGTCTAAGAATGCCCACTCTCAGCACTTCTATTTAAACTAGTTTTGGAAGTCCTAGACAGAGCAATTAGACAAAAAATAAATAAGTAAGTAAATAAATAAAGGGCATCCAAATTGGAAAGGGAAGGGGTAAAATGAATCTGTCTGCAGATGACATGATCTTATAAGTAGAAAGCTATAAAAAAAAAGAATAAACAATTTTAGCTAAGTTGCAGGATACAAAATCAACACACAAAAATCAATAGCATTTCTACACACTAATAACGACCAATCTGAAAAGGAAATTGAGACAATAATACCACTTGTAATAACATCAGAAATAATAAATCTTAGGAATAAACCAAGGGGGAAAATATTTACACTGAAAATTATAAAATATTGCTAAACAAAGTCAAAAAACATATACATAAATAGACACTCATCCCTGTATTTGTGGATTAGATTTTAACTATTATTATTGAAGTATCCATTCTACCCAAAGTAATCTACAGATTTAGTGCAATTTCTACCAATATCCCGATGGCATTTTTGGCAGGCATAGAAAAGAAAATTCTTAAATTCATACAGAATTTCAAGGGGCCCATGAATAACTAAAATAATCTTGAGAAAGAAAAATTTGGAGGCCCCACATTTCCTGATTTCAAAACATCCCCCTAAAACTCCAGTAATCAGGATAGTGTGCTGCTGATATAAAAATAAATGTAAAGATTAACAGAACAAAAGAGAGAGCCCAGAAATAAACTGTGGTATCCACGGCCAAATAATCTTCAGCAAAGATACCAAGACACTGATGAAGAGAGAGTCTCTTCAACAAATGATGCTGGAAAAACTGGATATCCATATGCAAAAAATGAAATTGGTCTTTTAAACTATACAAAACATTTATATAAAATGGATCAGAGATGTAAACATAAAACTATAAACTCCTAAAAGAAAATATGGCTTTAGTACATTGGATTTGGCCATCATTTCTTAGATATGACACTAATACCACAGTTAAAAAAAAAAAAAGACATTAGGATTACTTCAAACTTAAAAACTTCTGTGCAGATAAGGAAACAATCAATGGAGCAAAAAGACAACCAATAGAATGGAAGATCATATGAGGGGTATTCAAAAAGTACAAGGAAAATTTATATTATGAAAAAATTATACACAGATTTCAAAAAGTTTTTTGCACTAAAACATATTTCTACTAATGTGTTATAATATATCTGATCAGAATCCAGTTTGAGGGACTAAGAAAGATAAGACATCAGTTTGGAATAGCCTATATCAGAACAGCATGAATTCTGCCAAAATTGAAGGAAGAACAAACATCAAATTGATGGTAAATATTGGATAGCAAAATGGTGACATTGTTGATGCTTTACCAAAAGTTTTTGGGGAAAATACTCCAAAGAATCAGTGGTTTATAATTGGATAACCTGTTTTGAGAAAGGACAAAACAGTTTTCAAGATGAAGCCTGTAATGACAGACCATCCATATCAATTTGCAAGGAAAAAAGTAAGTTTGTCTGTGCCCTATTTGAAGTGGACTGATTAACACCAGAAACAATAGCCATCACCAGAGACATCTCAATTGGTTCAGCTAACACAATTCTGACAAAAATTGAAGTTGAGCAAACTTTCTACTCAATGGATGCCAAAATCATGTACCCAGATCAGCTGCAGACAAGAACAGAGCTTTCAATCAAAATTTTAAACTAGGGTCAGATTTTGAATTTTAAAATGGGATCAAGATCCTGAAGCATTTCTTAGAAGGGTTGTAACAAGAGATGAAACATGGCTTTACCAGTACAATCATGAAGACAAAGCATAGTCAAAGAAATGGCTACAAAGAGGTGGAAGTGGTTCAGTCAAAGAGAAAATCAACTGGTCAAGAGCAAAGGTCATAGAACAGTTTTTTGAGATGCTCAAGGCATTTATCTTATTGACTTTCTGGAGGGCCAAAGAATGATAACATCTGCTTAATATGAGAGGGTTCTTAAAAAGTCAGCCAAATCTTTAGCAGAAAAATGCCCAAGAAAACTTCACCAGAGAGTCTCCCTCTACCACAACAATGCTCCTGTTCATTCCTCTGACGACTTTGATGGGAAATCATTACATATCCACCTTACAGGCAGAATATTAGAAACAGAATTGCCATGTGATCTAGCAATCCTAAATTTTGGTATATATTCAAAATAATTGAAAACAGCGTGCTGAAGAGAGATTTGCACACCTATATTAATTGCAGTATTATTCACAACAACCGGGAGGTGGAAGCAACCTAAATGTCCATGGATAGTTGAAAGGATAGAGAAAATGTGTTTATACAATAGACTGTTATTTCTCTTACGGATTACAACATGAATGATCCTTGAGGACATTATGCTAATGAAACAAGCCAGTCACAAAAAGCAAATAATGCATGATTCCACTTTGTGAAATGTCTAACGTAGTCAAACTCATGGAAACAGAAAGTAATGTTGTTCCCAGGGGCTGGGAGAGAGGAAGAGGAAATGGGGAGTTGGATAATGGGTATCCACTTTTAGTATTGCAAAACAAAAACATCTAGTGATGAGCTGCACAACAGTATGCATAAAGTTAATACTACTGTATTGTATACTTAAACATTGTCAAGATGGTAAATTTTATATTATATGGTTTTTACCACAATAAAAAAAGATATAGCAGTATTTTTCAAACTTGAAGGCTCATATGAATTATTTGGGAATTTTGTTAAGCTTAGATTCCAATTTCAGGTCTGAGGTGGGTCCTGGGATTCTGCATTTCCAACAAACTTCAAGGTGATGCCAATGCTTCTGCTCTAGAGATCACATTTTCAGTGGCAAAAAATTGTAAAATCACAGGTCTCTGTCTGTCTTGTAGTGGATGGAGTTCAGGAGTGTGTTTGTTTAACAAGCTTCTCTGGGTGATTTTTATGGTCAGTTAAATTGAATTTAATTGAGGTGCCACAGATCTATAATCTGCTTTCTAGATCCCTTTGTTATCCAATTTAAACCATCACAGCAGAGTACCTTTCTAACTCGTAAGATCAATCAGATGTTGGAAGGAGGACAGGGCTGTTCTGTTGGCATAACCACCCTGTGTCCAGTTAATCCATGTTTCCATTGTTACATTATTCAGGAGTGCCACGTGACCCAACAAAATTTCTATCAGTCATGTGGGGCATTTTTTTTAAAACAGGAAGGAGGATATTGGCTCCAACAACATTCAGTCTCTTCTTTTTCCAACATGAGAAGACCATGGTTCTTCTAGACTCCCAAAGAAACTCATTTGCACTTAGTGTAAGGCATGTTGCTTTTGGTAAAGTCTTTTGAATGTGATGAAAATGAACATAGCACAAAGGCAAAATACACGCTCTCATTGCCTGCAGAACTGTTTCTGGTGCTTTATTGAACGAGCATGGTAAGCAAGATATCAGTCACTGCCACATTACATAAACATAGCTCATCTGCATTGTAATATGGTTCTGGTGAGGCTGCATGTCTAGGGTAGAGCCTGTATCACTGAAACACATGAAACTGCTGTGATACCCTGTCTCACAAAGCCTCAGGGAACACATTGTTTGAGCAAGTAAACTCAGAGTGAAGTTCTCACCTTCTCAGTGCTGGGTCAGCTTGGGCATACTTAGGGAGGAAGGAGGAGACCATGTGCTTCTGAAGAACAAACTCCAAATCTGGGGCAAGCTGAACTTCCAGGATGCACTTGCCCTGTTACCTTCCCCTAAGTGTATGTGGTGGGAAAGGTAGGGAAAGGCAGCTACCTGTTACAGCTAGCTCAGCAGGAGCTGATTCTATGTATCTCTTCTCAACCCAGCATTCAGTGACTTCATGTTGATAGCTTGAAATTGGCCAAAGTAGGAGTATTTATACCACGGAAATTGAAAAAGACTACAAACCAAATTCTTTGGTGTTTTGTTCTGTTTAGAGAGCCACTTATAAAACATTTACCGTCATACCAGTTCAGATGATTTCGTAGTATAAATAGCCCATGTGGTAGTTCTTGGATAATTTATTTCATTAGACTGAGGTACAACTCCAAAGAGGATGTTATGTCCTGAACACAGGCCTGGAAGTTCAAGAAGCCATTCACAACCCTATATGAAGGTTGTGGTATCCAAGCAAAGCCTCAAGAGAAGGGAATTTCCTGGTTTGAATTTAATCTCTGACTTCTTTGCTGCAACATATTTCAATTCATCAAATATTAATTAAATGCCAACATTTTTATAACACACAAAAGGAAAAGAGGCTCTTACTTGAATTATGCCACAAGTCAGATAAAAGAAAGATCGTTGCTTATTGGCAGGGCATGGTAGCCTATGCCTATAATCCCAGCTCTTTGGGAGGCTGAGGCAGGAAGATCACTTGAAGTCGGGAGTTCAAGATCAGCTTGGCCAATATGATGAAACCCCATCTCTACCAAAAAAAAAAAAAAAAAAAAAAAAAAAATTTGCCAGGTGTGGTAGCACACACTTGTAGTCGCAGTTACTCAGGAGGTTGAGGCAGGAGAATCACTTAAATCCAGGAGGAGGAGGCTGAAGTGAGCCAAGATTGTACCACTGCACTTCAGTCTGGGTGACAGAATGAAACACTGTCTCAGGAAAAAAAAAAAAAAAAGATTGTTGCTTTTTAAAAATTGAGTTAATTCTTTCAATAGGTTTATTGATTAAAAATCAACTTTGTGTCAAGCACTGTGCCAGGTCCAAGGGACATACAGATCCAAGATACGGATTCCTGCCTTCAAGGAACTGATGTTCTAATAATAGCTAATAACAAGACCTACTATATCCTAACCACTGAAATTCTAGGATTCTTACTGTCATAGTCTGATGACTCTCATCAGTTCATTCAGCAGACATTGCATACTATACACTACTTGCCTAACCAAGGGTATGAATTTGCATAAGAGTTTAGGACACTGACAAATAAATGAAATATCACCAATTTGGGCTGATATAAGAAGGTCAGTGATTCCAGAGTGTTTAAAATGCATACTGTCTTATTATCTTTATATGGATAGGATGGCTCAAAGGGGGTTAAGAAATTAGCAGCTGAAGCCCTACTTAAAGCGTTATATAAGAATTATTTCTAATCAACATGTTGATTATTTGTATAAGAAATGATGTTGAAAATGTCTTTAAAATATTTCTCTGGGAATAAGAAGAATTTCCACCTATGTTCCCATAACTAAGTTTTGACTTTTCAAATCTTTTATAAAAATAAAAAGGCTATGCCTGATCCTACTTGTTGGCAGAGAAAGCATTGATGAGAGATCTTGAAATGGCTCCTGTGCTCAAAAGTATTTGTCAGTTATCATACAGCCTGAAGTGCCAGTATTGAAGATGTAGTTCTTATCCATACCACCATTTAATACTCAGCAGTAAAAAGGAACAACACAACTGTGTGGATGGATCTCAAGGACATTATACTGAGGGAAAAAAAACTCCCGAAGGTCACATACTGTGTGATTACACACCACACACATACAGACTCTGACATACACACCTATGTATATAAAACACTCTCAGAATGACTAAACTATAGTATGGGGGAGAGGTTAGTGGTTTCCAGGGGTTACAGAGGGGAGATAGGCAATGCTGGATATGACTATGAAGGGGAAGCAAGAGGAAGATCCTTGTGACAATAGAATAGTTCCCTATCTCAATTTCCGTGGTGCTTTTGCCAAGTCTACATGTGTGATATATACACATTATACCAATTATCAGTTTCTTTGCTTTGATGTTTAACTGTATCTACATAAGATGTAGCCATTGGGGGAGGCTGGGTGAAGGATGCACAGGACCTCTCTGTATGATATTTGGAGCTTTCTGTGGGTCTATAATTATTTCAAAATAAGAATTTTCTGTTTTCAAACGGTGTGTTTCTCTTACTCTACAAAATTTTTCGGCATAAGAAAAGTCCCTGATAATTGTGGTGGAGTTAGTGCAGTAGTGGAAGTAGCAGTGAAGAAGGGAGGTATGAAGTTCTTAATCTGGATCAAATGTTGTGCTAAGTACTTTATGTTCAATATGTGTATTATTTAATCCTCAAAACAATCTCGTGACTGTAAATTTTTTTATAATAACTTGCCCAATGGAATGGGAGTTTATAAACCCAACAGCTGCCCATGGAAGAAGTATTATTAGAGCCATCAGAAAACAGGGCATTCAATGAATTAGACCAAAACAATAGGAGGATGGGTGTTAGGCACATTACAAGGACCACATCATGCTAACATCAAAATGGAAAAATCATCTACTTCAGAGTTGTGTTGAAAGTCTCCTTGTGAATATCATTCATAATCAGAAAGCACTGTTTTTAGAGGGCCTCACTGTCACCCAGGCTGCAGTGCAATGGTGTGATCCTAGCTCACTGCAGCCTTGAACTCCTGAGTTCAAGGGATCTTCTCACCTCAGCCTTCCAAGAAGCAGGGACTATAGGCATGTACCACTACACCTGGCTAATTTTTTATTTTTTGTGGTGACTGAGTCTCACTGTGTTGCCGCATCTGGTCTTGAACTCCTGGTTTCAAGTGATCCTCCTGCCTTGGCCTCCCAAAGTGCTGAGATTACAGGCCTGAGCTACCACACCTGGCCTCAGAGAGGGCTGATTTTTGAATAAGCCATTCTGAAACAGTGGACCTAGAAAGAAGTCTTCTACCAGTAGCCTGCTTTCTGGATAGCAATCCAACAGGCCAGAAGAAATTTGGGGTTTCATAATCTGATACCAGTACTTTCTCCTTAGTAGTAAAATGATTTGAATTAATGCATTCACTCTAAGCTTGTTTTTAGGGAATGATGAGGTAATAAAGAGAGTAGACAAAGGTTAAAGTAATAAGAAAAGCTGAACTTCCAACAAAGCTGGCCTTAATATTCTCCTCAACTGGCAGTGTTCCCAGTGATGTTTCTATCACAGACTGTGATAGAACTGGCATGCATAATAATCCTTTCTTCTTCAATAATATAGTAAGACGTCATATCCATATATTTCCCAAATAGGACTGCCACTGCATATCTATTTAAGGAGTTATCATTATACTGTTTCCCTTGAGAAATGATGCAAAGGCAAAAAACAACAACAAAAAAACAACTTTTGCTTCTGAGGGGTTCTACTGGCCACTTAAAATACTCTTGATAAATGACAAAAGTCATTTAATTCTCTAAAAACAAATAGCTGTGAATTACAAAGAGGGCTTCTCTCAGCCAGATGCTTCTCACAGATAAAGTTAGTATAATAAAGATCATTGATAAATAATAAAAAGTTGCATTTCTCACATAGAAGATGTCCCATGATACAGCTCATTCTAACACTGAGGCAGTGGTGCCCTCTAGCAGTGCACGGAAGAAATATTATCATTTAAGTATAATAAATATAGCAAATGAGGATCTCCCAGTATCTGAGCTACTCTCAGACTTAAGGGGTAATTTGACAGTTAGTTTTGTCTTTTCTGAGCTACTAGGAACCTACTGAAGTTTCACTTCTGTGTGAATTAATTTTTTAAGTGCCAGCAAAGGTTAGGTTCTAATAGTGCCCTTTTGGGGACTTTACCAATGACTTTTAAAACCTCATTCTCTGTGAATGTCACATGGGACAGTTAGTTCCCTTTCACTTTTCCTTCAAACCTCCCCTAGGTCAGTTTTTGGGGATCAGAATAAAGGGTACAAATAGGAAAAAGCACCAACCTACAAGCTGAACAGCATCTCAGATGCAACAGATGGTCACAAAATGGCAGTGTTAAGAAATCCATTAATGGCTCAAGTATTAAAAAACTGATGAAGTTCTGGCAATTTTCCCTTAAAAGTACCGCAGTTTATGGTTACAACTGATAGATTTGTAGGCTTAGATAACATCAGAAGCTAATTAGGTAAATTGAGTAAACAAAAACTTGATTTTTTTTTTTAAGATGCAGTCGCTCTGTTGCACAGGCTGAAGTGCAGTGGTGCAATCTCAGCTCACTGCAGCTTCCACCTCCCAACTTCAAGTGATTCTCATACCTCAGTCTCCCCAGTAGCTGGTATTACAGACATGCAACACCACGTATAATTTTTGTATTTTTAGTAGAAACAGGGTTTCGCCACGTTGGCCAGGCTGGTCTCAAACTCCTGGCTCATGTTATCCACACACCTCAACCTCCCAAAGTGCTGGGATTACAGTCATGAGCCACCATGCCTGGCCTTGAATTTTTAACTCCATTTTTATTAGTGAAAGATGTTCAAGCCAGTCTTATCTCTAAGATATCCAAAAGATTTTATGCACACAAATAGTACATTACAAATGCTTTTGAAACTGAAAGGTCTGTTTTCTGGTTTCTGTGTGGCTGATATGCTATTTCAAATGTTGTAAAGGCAAAATATAGTTTTTTGACAAATATGCCCATGTGTTGTGCACAGTTTGATTTATGTAAACTCATTTCAAATGCAACTGCAGAATTCCTCTTGAATGGATGAAAAATATCTGCCTAAAGTGATAAAAAAATATGTGTGTAGAAAGATATAGTTTTAAGAAGGGATTTTTATATGATACGGATTTGTAACTCTATTTCACAAAATACCCTTTAAAAATTTTTTTCAAGAATATCTTTTTTTTTTTTACATTTTTGAGTCAATTCAGCAGTTTGCATTGAGTTTGCTCTGCTGAAACACTTTTCTGTGACATAAATTAGCTTATATGGGATTGGTAAGCAGGAGAATGGTGTCAGTGTAACATAGATGCTGGATCTGTTCAGATATTTTACTAAGTAGCAGCGGCTAAATGCAAAGCCCATGAACACAGATTAACACAGCTAGCCAAGGGAAAAATACCTACTGCACATGATTCCCATGCATGCCAAATTCTTCCTTTTGGCGCAATTTGGCCACGTACTCTTAACATGGCAGTGCTTATTGCGTAATTCTCAATCTTTTTGCAATTTGCACTTATTTCATAGCTTAGCAATCTCAACTTTTCCTTCTTTCTTCCATCAAGCTGCCTTCTCATGCATGTGCACACACACATACACACATTGTATTTTTTGTAGTATTTGTTATGAATCGAACTTATCTTTTTGATCATGTTTATATTTAATTATGCTTGATATTTACTAGGATGGTTATTGTTTCTGTAGTGTTCTTGTTACATAAATATCGTTATGAAAATATTGAGTAGGTATGTCCTGACCCCCTTTTTCATAAACCTTACAATTTTTATTATGTAATTTTGCAGACCGTACAAGAAATGCATTTATCTCATTACAGCAAAAACATCTGTACCGTGTACTTACACCCTACTTATTAATTGTACTTATTATCATTGAATTACTCCCTGAATTATAGACTCCCCTCATAAATCTGAGACAAACAGATTGAGATATCAATTACCTACTAGATTCATTTTTAAAATTTTACCTTCTCATGTTAATACCAGCCCCATGTGTACATTGCATGGTGCCATTAAAAAGTAACCTTTCCATCTTTATTTGTTTCTAGGCAGTTACCAAAAGTATTTCCACAACACATGAATATAATCAAGATTTAACTTGCTTCCACTGAAGCTTGTTTTCATTTTTGAAGGTCATTAACCTATGATTTAGGTACTTTTAAGAAATTGGCCCCCATTACCCCTGAAGCCCCCGCAGTCATATAACACACACTCCCAGCCCTCTTTTAAGTAATTTGTGGTTTATATTTAAATTTTACATTCAACATGGTCTTAAATATTAAATTCCAGCAGGTCAAACTGCAGTGAGTTAGGGTTTTAAAATATAAAATTAAGATACCAAGAAATGAATCCTTCATTCCAAAACCTCTTTCTGCACATTAATTCAGTTAACTCAGAAGAAAATAGATATTTTCCAGGAAGATGTCTTTTATTTTACTTTTGTGAGAATACAAATATATATCTTTTGTTTCAGGAAAGAAATCATTCTTTAATAGTATTTCTATATAACTATGTTACTGGTGTTAGCATGAATGAATTTTTTAGAACACTAATGGTAAGCACATAATAGAGCTTTCTCAACACTTATGCTCCAAGAGCAAGTCACAGTTTCTCCTAAATGAACCAAGCATTGCATTAGGCACTTGCAGTGAAAAGCTAAACAAAGCCCTGTTTTTAAGGAGAAGCTTACAGAGGGTAACAATATAGACAGTTCAACACATTCTCTAATGGAGACACATGTGAACAGAGTGCTATGGGACAAAGCAGAGGTAGTGACTGTATCAGAGAGGGAACCCTTTAACGTACACAATAAAAAAAAATAAAAATAAATAAATTTCTTACAGAGTTCCTAATTTTGTTTTTCTCTTTTGATTTTTTGAAATTTTAAAATGTTTGTTCACTTGAACATAGAATAAATTTTCTTTAAAAGAATCCCTCAACAGGGAAATGAGAATATTCTGTCTTGATTTTCATGGTGGTATATATCAAATTCATCAAACTGTACACACACAAACGGTACATTTTACCAAATACTATACCTCAGGTTTAGTAAATCTATCACAACATCCAGTGCTACATACTTTAAAAAATTAGCTTTCTCCCTTTGATGACCAAGGTAGCAATAAGTGTATTAGAGAAAAAAGAAAGACTAAGGAATTATCTCATGGAAGCTGTCTTGAGTAATAATTATTTTGTATACTGTCTTTCAGCTGTAGGTCCAGATTTTTCAAGAACACTCTTGAAAAGAGTAACTCTTGTCAAAGTGGGAGGTGAAGTTGTTATCGAATGTAAGCCAAAAGCATCTCCGAAACCTGTTTACACCTGGAAGAAAGGAAGGGACATATTAAAAGAAAATGAAAGGTACTGTCTTGAATTATTCTCAATATTTGGTTAACCTGTAATAATTTATTGTTCTGTTATTAATAGTTCTAAGGGGAAGGTGAGGTTACTATCTGCTCCTGAACTAAGTGTTAAAAAAAGAACAGAAGCTTTGGAATGGTGAGTGGTGAGATACTGATCTTTATAGTCCTTCTGAATTTGGGAATTCTACAAAGCACTCCCTGCAGAGAAAGATCACATGATCCCTGTGAAGACTGCCAGAGCTGCCTTAAGGTGAACAGTTACAAATATCCTCTTTAATTTTAGCCTGAAATTTTTGTAGATTTGCCCACCTTTCCCCATCCTAACTCCTTTGGCACGTGTAAATAAGCCCACATCTTACTTGCTATGATAACCCTTCAATTATTTGGCAGTGGCTATTATGTCTCCTGTTAGTTATTCCCTTTTGGTGGCTATCTCTAATTTCAAAACTCATTCTTCATACATCGGATTATTATGCTTAATTTTTATTTAAATTACGTATTTTTGAGACAACAGATTTTTTCTTTCTAATATCTAAACTTTTCATCTGTATATTTTTTATATATGCATTATGTCTAGAATGCATGTAGTGTATGCAATGCAAATATATAGGAGTTATTTGAGGTGCTACATTAGCTTGCACGAAATGGCAGGTGTCTCTAAGACCTTTTCTTGGCTGTCACCCCTATAAAATATCCCCTACCTTTTTCTGTAATCTACTCAATCTGTTGCAAAATTGTAATTATGCATGAATCCGTTTGTCACCTATAAGACAGGATTTGCCAGCTGTGTATATAATGATTTTAATTAATGCTAAAGGTCAAGTGCTCAAGAATGCAAGAAGGAAGCCTGTAAAAATGTGTATGTATCTACCCTTTACACCTGTACACCTTTGGATTTGCATATACAAATTAGATCTGATGATGACAGTGTCCATTTAAACGGTTTTTGTAAACAAACCTGATATGGTTTATAAATGGTGTATTCACACATTTTTTTTAACACTTGCTATGTACTACAGAGTAGCACATGTATTAAATTCATAGTATACATCCCTTTCTGATTTTTGGTATATCAAGAAAGCGGTATAGTTCATTGAATGTTGACATGGCATTCAAATTTGTAGCCAAACCTGAAAATTGATAGCATAATTGCTTATTTTGCAGTCTTTAACATGAGATTCATTTTCTATTTTATTTTCTTCAGTGTTTCTTAAAATGTAGTACATGAGATTACTTTTAATAGTTATGTATTTACTTTTAATATAGTTGAAATATAACTGGTATGTACTACATATATTGCTCAGAACAAGGTTACATTTTAAAAGTTTTAATTTTAAAATGACATTAAGAAAATAATATGGGTATTAGACATGTCAAAAATCATGAAAGAATTAAGTTATAATAACACTGTAAGTCAATCAGGAGAAGCTAAGCTGTGCTACTATAACAAGCAACCCTTAGTACTGGCTTGTAACAACAAAGAGCAATTTCTCTTTCACACCCCATGCACATCAGGGGTCTGGTGGGGGCTCTGCTGCTCTCTAAGGCCAGCCTGGTGGACCAACATGCTCTGGAACACTGCCATTGCAGAAGGAAAAGAGCCAAACATGCTTGGGTTCTTAAAGCTTCTGCTTAGAAGTGCAACACTACACTTTCACTCATGTTTCTTTGGCCAAAACAAGTCACATGTTCCTGCAACCCAGAGGGAAATATGATCTTACTATGTGCCTGGAAAAAAAGAGACAACCTAATATTTTGAACTGTATTAATGACTGCATACCACTGCTACAGCTTAACCGTTGTTATAAGCTAATTAAATTACCTTTGGGAAAATAGTATGTCAGTATCAAGAATTCCACGTAAGTGAATTTAATTGATTGTTTCTACCACTTGACTTATCACAAAGCTTACCTTTATCCAGTTTTTCTTCTATTTCTGATTTGACTAATAGGGTTCAAATATGCTTCAACATTTATTTCGCACTAAATTGTATATTTAAACTGAGGAAACTCCCCATCATTACCCAACTCCTGCTATTTATCACCTCCACCTCCACTAGTGTCACCAGGCTAGTCCCAAACTATCAATATTAGCACTTACTCTCCACATGTGTACTGTGTTCTCACAGTTCTGATCGTCCCTCCCACCTTACTCAGAATGTATTAACCAGATATGATGATTTTGGTAATGCAAATGCAATGAAAAACTGGCCAGGTGTAGTATATAGGGGAATGATGGGGACTTCAGCGTGTGCCCCATCCAAGGGAGATACCTGCCACTCAGCCATATGGAGACTCAGGTCAGGTGCCTCTCCATCTTACTGTTCTTCAAGAGAAACTAGAAATCGAGATTTCTGTTTGAGCTTCCAACTTTTACATGTCAGCAACTAATTTTTATTTTGATGGATGTACAATATAAACTGTGTGCCTATAGACCAAGTTTACTTCATGAGCTACTGGTTTTTAACTTCTGAGAAAGACAAAGCAAGTGGAACATTTCATAATTTCTTAAATGGGTGCACAATAAGAAAGAAGTTACAATTGTTTTCTCATTGGCAGAGAAGAGATTCTGCCATTTTTCTCATTTCTTTCTGAAAGAGAAGAGGGAAAATTAAGTGGATGAGTGAGCAAAAGCAATCGTAGATGAAACTGATGAGTAAAAAAAATTTTAGAACCCCTATTTCAGGAAAGGATTAACCTGGTAGACCAACACAAAGTGCAAAATTCTTTGGCTATACAGCATTCAGTAATACTTTCTAATACACTGCCTCGTTAGCCTTAATTCTCTTTTGAGATGTAGAATCTTAGGAATCAAAAGGCAAGTCTTTAACCTTTGATTAAAGAGATTGTTAATCCCTTAAGTATAAAATACTGGCATAACACAGTGAAACAAAACTTTATGATCAAGCACCCTTTATTAATGTTCTGCCTAGATTCTGTGTTTTGAAAGACTTTGCTAAACTCATTGACATTTAATTTCAATTTTAATTAATCAGCTGCCTACAAATGAGTTTACAGTAGTGGTATTAGAAGCAACGTGTCAAAAATTAAAAAGGTCTTATCTCATCTAACCATGTGGTGATACTGTAGTTAGCTAAGTGAATAGAGATTCAGAAACACTGGTTTGACATTAACATGTCTGTTATCTTAAAAATATGTTTTCAATATTTTCTTATTTTGGCTTCCCATTCTTTTGGAAATTTACAGCATATTCACACTAGCCCTATCTATGTTAATCCAAGCATCGAAATGAAAGATTGAAAATTCCAATAATTTTATAGCATTCTTCTTGGGTAGAATATCTATAAATGTGAAACATTTCCTATTGTCTTGTATATGTCTCCAGCAATCAGTATAGGCAGTATCAGACATTTAAAATGGGGAAGACCTGTCGCGCAGCTCGAGAGATTTAGTCCTCAGGAGAGGTCTCTAGTCACCATGAAAGCAGTTGGAAACATTTGGATGAATTGAGTAATTAAGTCTACTAACTGAATAAGGTTATTTTATTTACTTTTAGTTTTTAGACAGAAGGTACTTTGAGGCAGATAAGACTGAAGTCGACCTATTAAAAACAAAAACATTAAAATAAAGAAATAGCAGAAACATTAAAAAAAAAAAAAAAAAAAAAAAAACCTAGAATCCTAGAATTATAAGGCACTATCCAACCATTGTATCAAAGTATCAAACAGGGTGGACGCTTTTGGTTGCAAGTAAGAGAAACCCAACTCAAAACTGGCTTAAGGACAAAAGAGAATTCATTGGCTCATGTATTCGAGAAGATTCAGGATGGATTGCAACTGTAGGTATGACAGGTCTCAGGTGCTCACACTGTTTTATCAGGACTCTGTCTTGCTCTCTTCCTGTCTCACACAGACTCTTCTCTCCTACTAGTAGGATGGCTACTGAAGCCACCTACTCACTCTCTTTTCCAATGTATCGCAAGAGTTCCTGAATAGAATCAAATAAGCTTCCCTTAGTCAGCGTCCTTCTCTGAACCAGTCACATTCAAGGAGGATCTGATCTGCTGATCACTCCTAAAAGGCACATGGGGAAGCCTACCTCAAACCACATGGACTGAGAATGGGACAGGGGTTTTTCCAAAGAAATCAAGCTGCTCTCACCAGAAGAAGAGGGAATGGACACTGGGCAGACGCTGATGCCAAATTCTCACCATAATCACAGAGCCCATCTTCCATTTCAGGGCAGAGATCCCCGTAATGGCTGGGCTCACATCCTTCCCTGGTTACTAATAATGATGGAAACCTAACTAATTGTTAGAAGATTATGTCCTTGCAACTTCTACTCATTTTTGATTTCACTTTCTGGAATTTTACTGGCAAATCAAATTGTTCTCCACCACCTGCCCCCCTTCCCTTTCTATACTAGAAGGCTACTCTATGTTTTCTTTCCATTCTTTTCCAAGCCCAAATGTCCCCCTTTGTATCTGATATTCTGCAGATGACATTGTTTGGCATCCTCTCACTGGTTTGGTCATTTCCAAGCATTTTAAATAAGGGAATATTTAGCTTTATTTATCTCCATAGAGAAGGATGATGATTATAATTGTTACACTAAAGAGAAAAAATGATCTTCAGTGAGTTTGGATCAGTAAGGCAAGCAAGTGAATGATATATCATAGAAAGATCACTCTCTGCCAATGTTTATTTTTAAAAATTAACATGGTACTTAGACAAGAAAGTTTAGTTGTCTTGAAAGAAATCACTGAGAAAAATATTTTCCTTTTCACTGGAGCCAAAGAAATGAGTAAACTGGTAATTTCATTAATGTGTAAATAAAGGCTTCTTATTCTTATACTTAAGAATTTCCCTCCACCCTTTTAAATATGAGACTAATACATTATGTCAAGCTAATAGATAATAAGCAGGTATAGGTATGCCACTAAATTTTTCCATAAAGAATCTCAGACCTACAGCCTGCACGTTGCAGGCTTGGGTTTGGAATAGCAGCATGACTCTGTTTTGTGAGTTTAGCCAATTCCAGTTTCAGTCCATGGAGCATTCACTGGGTATTTACCTTTGCTTGGCACTAGAGATAGAAAAAGGGTACATGAACCTAGCCCTCAAGGTGCTCATAGACTAGCGCAGGGGCCCAGTAGCACAATATCAATATAAATTTTTCAACGATCCTGAGGCATATGTTATAAACGCGATATATTGAGAAGGAATACTAAAAAATGCAGGGCAGCAATAGATCATGGAGGCCTTGTATTTTATGTCTGTAGAGTTTAGACTTGAATCAGAAGACCATGGACAGAATTGAAGGATTTTGTGCAAGGGAGTGTGCAGTCATATGCATGCTACAGAAAGATTACTGTGCCTGCAAGATGCAGAAGGAATCAGGGTAGGGCAAGGTTGAGGATGCAGAGAGGCCACTTCCAATAGCAGTCTAGGAAGAAAATCACAACACATGGATTATGTCGGTCTCCTAAGAGTGAAATAGAGAAGGCCCATATGTAGTCTACTAAAGGGTAGAATTTAAAACACTTAATGACCTAGTAAATGGAAGGATTGAAAAAAGAAGGAGGAAAAAAAGAAAATGATTCCTAGGATTCCATCTTGAGGAGCTGGATTGCCATTTGCTACAGTAGTAAACAGAGAAGAAGCAAGACTGACAGGGGCAAATAAATAGGTTACTGTTAGCATGTTGTATGTGAGGTGCCTGTAAGTGGTGATGTCATTCAGATGGGGATTTTCATTCAAGCGTCACCTGCTCAGAGACATCTTTTCCCAGTAACCTACTTAAAATTGTAAAACTCTCACCTTATTTTCCTAATTATATATTTTACAGTATTTGTCACTATCCCACATACTGCATATTAACTTTTAAACCTTATTGTTTATTATTTTTAGAGACAAGGTCTTGCTGCATTGCCCAGGCTGGACAGTGGTGTTGTGGTTATAGCTCACTGCAGCCTCGAACTCATGGGCTCAAGTGATCCTCCCACCTCAGCCCCTTTAGCAGCTAGGATCACAGGCACATGCCAGCATGCCCAGCTAATTTTTTTTTTTTTTTTTTTCGTAGAGACAGTCTTATTATGTTGCCCAGGCTGGTCTTGAATTCCTGCCCTCAAATAAACCTCCTGTCTCAGCCTCCCAAAGGGCTAGGATTACAGGCAGAAGCCAGCATACCTTGCCCACTTTCTAACTTTATAATAATCAGTCTCCTCCACCCTCCACCCATTGGATTGTAAATTCCATGAGAATAGAAATTTGTGTCGCAGTGTGTGTGTGTGTGTGTGTGTGTGTGTGTGTGTGTGTGTGTGTATGTGTCTTAAAACAGTACAAATTTAGATTCTTATATTTCTGGAGGTAAAAATTCTGCTATGGGCCTCATTAGTCTAAAAATCAAGGTTTCAGCAGAGATACATTCATTCTGGAGGCTCCAGAGGAGAATCTGTTTCCACCTTCTACAGGTCACCTCCACTCTTTGGCCCCTGGTCCCTTAGCTCCATTTTCAAAGCTTAATGAAAAGTGACAGAGGCAGTTCTCAATCAGTAGCAGTTTATTTAGCCAGTGTTGAGGACATGACCGGGAAATACCTACGTCACAGGCGCATCTGTTACTGGTGCTTTTTCAAAAGGGGGTCTGAGGATTTTTCAGTATTTAAAAGGGAAGGAGCAAGCAAGAGAGAAAAAAAAGGGAGGGAGGGTGGATAGAGAGGCAGATGCTTACATTCTTATGAGGCTGTAATCAGCCTCAGTAAATCTACATTTTACATGTGAAAAGAGGGCCTTGAGGAAAAAGTCAGTTATGCATTTGTTGCAGGGTCAGCCAAGGGAAAATTTCTGGTTTTGTCCTTGTCCTCTCCCTGGGAAGATAAGCTGGTAGTTGACATTGTCAGGGTGAGATTCAACGGAATTTGGTTTTAGGGTTAGATTATACGAGGGATATGTATCCTGCAGGATTTAGGGGCTCACAAGGAATTTCATTTGTGGCACAGGCCATCTAGGGAGATACGCAGCCTTCTGGCATTGTGGAAACCTGGCTTATGGGTGAAGCTATGACACAGGGTTACAAAATTACAGCTATTGGTCTGGGAACAAAAGGAAAGCAGTGTTTTGTGACTCAGTTCTCAAGCTTAACTTTTTCTTTGGCATGGTAAGTTTGGAGTCCCAAGATTCTATTTTCTTTTGTGCTAGTAAAGGCATGTTCTTCTCCCATTCCATCACTCTGACCTCGTCTTCTGCCTCCTTCTTCCATTTTGAAAGGCTTTTTTTTTTTTATTGGGCCTTCTGTGTATGTTTTGTTCCATTCTTTAACACTGGAACACTGCCTGGCGTAGCATAAGTGCTATATGGGTGTCCAATAGGAAACTGAATGTACAGGTCTGAATCCAGGAGTATAGACAGAGTTCCAGACATCATCAGTAGATAAGAAGCCATGGAGTGCCTACATTCATCCAGAGAGAGTCCTGTAGAAGGAGAACATCTGTGGTTCAAAGGAAGATACCCTGAGGAACAGACACATTCAAAGAATGAGCAGAAGCCATACCTGCTGGGAGGTTTGAAGGAGGAGACTCAAAGAGGCGGGAGGATATCTGGGAGAAAATAGCAAACAGAAGCCAAGGGAGCAGAAAGGTGCAACAAGGAGTAAGCACTTGGTGTGTCTAAGACCTTCAAAAAAATAATGATGCAAGCATGACTGCTGAATTTAGGAACCTTAACATTACCTTGAGTGGAGTACTTTTAGCCCATTGTAGACCAGTTTTAAAGATGCAATAAAATTGTGTAAACATCCCTATTTTTAGGCATGTCTTGCCAGACTGAAATACATGTTTAGGTCTCTCTCACCCTCACAGTGTAATCAGATCAAGTCTAGCATTCTGTGAAAATATCCAACTGAAATAAGAATGAAATTTGTGCTCATATGTCTTGCCTATAGACACTGATGTCTGCCTCCAAGGTGAAATTACATCATAACCCTAATTTGCCTCTCTTCCCAAAGGCTTTTGGAAGAGTTGAAATTCGTGTAAGACATGGAAGGAAATCCCAGTGCAGGGCTGCACAACTCGATGTTGCATGCAAGGTGTGAAACCTAGGTGGGAAGACGCTGGCAGTCTGGGAGGCAGAGCAAATGTGATGGCAGGTATTTGCCCAGAAGGCCGATAGAATCCTAGTGTGGAAAGGAAAGTTTATTGCTTCAGGCATTCCGTTTCTCTTCTGGAGGCAGAGTGTCTATATATGTGCTCTTAATGAGAAACCTGCCCTCAGGATATCTCTTACAGTTGCTGCAGAGCTATACAGCTCTGTTATTAGGAATTCTGCCCTGGGGAACAATTATGTTATTGCAATAATTAGAGGCAGTTCATCTCCATAATAATGGAAATCCTGCCTTGGAGGCAAAACAACATCAAAGCAACATGAGCGTCATTGCTCTAGTTAGAATCTGTTGCCCTGCTTATTGGTAGTACTATCATTTTAATTTTGCATATGCAGTTACAGAAAGAAAGCTTATCCTGCTCTTCAGATTCAGACCAGAACTTCCTTCCGTTACTTCGGTTTGTCTCTCCTAGAGCCATGGATAAAATAGTTATGGCTTTAAGCTCTCCTGAAGTACAGTTACAAAAGAGTTTAGGGAGATTTGTTTTAAAAATGTTTGTCAGAATCCATAGCCCAGTCCTCTGGGAGATCCCATGAACTTACCCTCAGCAACCCAAGCCTTTTCTATGTCATGCTATTTTATGGCCAGGGTTAAAATGATGTCTAAATCCAGTGACTACCTGAGATGGGCCTGACCCTTTGTGACACACATGTGGTTATACAACTCAAGACATATATATGGAATTTGTATATGAAACTACTTTTAAAAAGATCTCCAATCTAAAGGTAACACTTGATTTAAAAAAAAAAAAAGTCTTTTGAAGTGTCTCCATATATATTAATCCTCTCTTTGCAAGTAAGTCCTTTGCCACTCTCCTGGTTTTCAGCCCTTATTGTCTCTTGCATGAATTTTGCAATGATTCAACCAGCCTCTTAAATGATTTCCTTGGAACCAGCCCTCATCGAAATCTTCTACAAGATGAAACTTACCATATTACACCTTTGAGAAATTCAATTTAATGAATATCTGTCACGAATCTCCCTGGTTCAAGATGTATTTGAGATTATGTACATAACCTAATTTAAATCAGGGCTCAACATGTGTCATAGAAAAGGGACAAAACAATTTCTTTAATGATTTAACAGAGACGTTTTATCTTATCATAGTTATAAACTTCATATTTAAGCTATTCATTATTTAATTAACTTTCATTTTCCCTAAGAGGCTGAAAGGGTTGTGATACAAAGCGCCATTTGTGTTGGAGCATACAGGTTCCCCAGCTCCTTATGCTATACCTAGAGTAGAATAGACACTAATGTTCTTGTATGAAATGAATGTACCAACCCAAATCATCTGATTCTTGGAGAGAATTGAGGAGAAGGTGATGGTAGGATATTGAGATGCAAGGAGCAGCAGGAAAGAAATGTATTTGAAAGGAAAGTGGAGAGAAAGGTTTGAGCAGGGGGAGATAAAACTGGGACATCTCTCAGAATCCAGTTTTTAAACAGCATTGCATGTCAAGCTGAGAAGCTTGCATTTCACTGGGAGACAGATAGAGTGAAGGAATGATTTTGTCTTGGGGCTTCACACTTCATTTTAAGTGATTTCCTGTCCTCCATTGGTCTCCTGACCTCCATCAATATCTGTACTCAAGTAGTGTCTGCCTTTACTTACCATACACCCTCCTGGGAAAGCTTATCAACTTCCTAAGGTGGTGTATCTCCATCCCTAGAGCAAAGATCCACTGGTTGTTCCCAAATTTAGATCTGCAGCTTAGTGCCAGGTTGACGGCAACAAAATCAACTGAGATATATTTTAAAAAGCAGAGTCCCACTCTCTATCTTCAAAAATGCTTTCTCAGGAATTCTGAGATGGGGGCCCAGGAGTCCGAATACTTGTTTCCCATATGATTTTAATGCACACCCAGGTAGGACAATGTAGCAGTGGCTTCCCATTGACTTTAGAATAGATACTAAGTCTTATGAGATGACTGGTAAGGTACTATATGCTACTCAGGCTCCTGTCTGCTATCCTACCAGCTGTCTTACTTAAATCGCCTTTACCCTCAGTTCTTAAGCCACATAGACCTTCTGTCATTTCTTCGAATGGCCTTCTTCCTCCTGCTGCAAAGCCTATGAACCTGCTTTTCTTGGCTGAAATGCTCTTAACCAGGTCTTGAAAAACTACAGTCCACAGGCCAAATCCAGACCTCCACCTGTGTTTGTACAGTTAGCAAGGTGAGAACGGCTTTACATTTTTTAATTGTAGGAAATAAAAGAAAAATATCATTTTGTGACATGTGAAAATTATGCAAATGTCAGATTTCAGTGCCCACAAATAAAGTTTTATTGAACACAGACATACTCATTCATTCACAAATGGCCTGTGGCTGGTGGCTTTTACACTACAAGGGCAAGATTGACTAAGTGTGACTGAGCCCACCCAGATCAAAAAGCCTAAAATATTTACTATCTGGCCCCTTATAGAAAAAGTTTTTCAAACTCTGGTCTAACTCATGGTACATTTCTAGAAATGTGGGGTATTAAAACATCTTCATAGTAACATGACCTTCCCCCACCTTGGGTTTTTTGTTTTTGGTTTGCTGTGCCTTTTTTTTTTTGTCCTTTGTGACTTACACTTTTTATTAAATTGTCACTTTCAGCGTGTCCATCTAATGCAAAATAAAGGGGAACTAAATTTTGTTGGAGGTCTGAATTATCTCACTTTGCTCTCTAGAGCAATGTCTCCCAAATTTTGCCAGGAAGAACTTCTTTTTATGCCCCTGAACTCCCTGGAAAAATCAGAACCCAAGGGAGCTTTAAATGTGAAGACATAGAAGGTAAGGGATGGGGGAAGTGGAGAGAAAAGTAGATACCTGGTCATCTTCCCCATATTTCTGAAAATCCAGTAAAAGAATAAAGTAATGGGAAATCTCTATCCTTGGTTGAGGATCCATGGTTTTACATGGACTATTTTATATAGGTGCTTTAAGTTTATGATGATAAAAATTTATAAACAGTCTAGTTTGGTTGAAGAAGGAAAGAAAAGATAGCAATCACAGGACTTGCTTCCTAGAGTTTTATAAAATTCAGCTACTGTGACCATGTATACACACATGAAACAATTTAGAAACCGCCAGTGAAAGGGAGGCACAAATTAACATAATGTAGTCCAAACAGAGTCCACAGCAGTGCTTAGGGGACACACAGGGAAGAGACTCTCAGGCAGCCAGGGCCTGTCAAAATCAGCTTCCAACAAGACGGGAGTTTAAGCCTTTGTGAAAAAAAGTGCTCCAGAAGGGAGAAGTCTCCATGCTGGAGCACATGTACATACAGTAAGTCATGTACAAGAAATGAGGGTAAGAGAGGGACCCAGCCAGGTGGAGAAGTTGCTATCTGTAGGATTTAGATGGAAGAGGTGGAAGGACAAACATCAATAGGAAGAAGCTACAGATTTAACTAGAGTTTATTAACACTGCAAAATAATATGAGTAGATATAAAGTAATAGTGCCAGAAACACTGGGAGTCAGCTTAACTCTGAAGAAGTTTGGGAATCTCTAACCATTAAGTAGAAATGAGACTTTGATCTCCCATTATATCACTAGTGTATTTATGAATACATTTTAGGCTTTGGGGATCCTTGGGGATTTAGATTACTTACTACTTTGGCTCTGACCCTGTATTTCATGGTTATCTTGTGGTCATTTTTATCTCTGTAAAAAAATGAGCAGTTTCAACCCCCATCTGTCAATAATAATATTAATAGCTAGCCCTTTTTTTTTTTTTAGTCTTTACTATTTAGTACTACTAAATACTTTATGTCTTTTAATCCTCACAAAAATGTTATGAGATTAGTCGTATTATTGGGACTCCATCTTTTAGATAAGGAAACCAAGACTGGAAGAAAGTATTTACCTTACCTAAGGTTGCAAAGCCTGATAATGCTAAATCTGGAATTCAAATCCAGGTCTTACTCATTACATCCATATCTACCAGGTTTGCTTGAGGATGGAACAAGCACTGGATGCTTCTCTCTAAGCTTTAAAAGGGAGGTGAAGCTTTCATTACCTCCCTGGCATAGGACTGGCATAGCAGCTTTTCCTGTTACTCATTTCATATTTTCAATAATAAATTGGCAGCCTTCAGATCCATAGCTTTATCATTTCCTGAGGGGGAGAGAGGTGGGATGATCTGATTTCAGGGCTGGGTTAGAACCATCCAAGCCCTTTAGAGAAGAGGTAAATTAAGTCCTTGAACTACCTCAGCCGTGCCTTTGTTCAGAGAAAATAGCTCTGTATCATCAAATGGAGTTAAGTGATCATGAAAATATTCAAACCAAAGTGGCATGTAATTAAGAGCAATTAGAACTGAAATGATGTGACTGGATATTAAAACCAGACAGGCAGTGCTTTGTGCCTTCACAGTTGAGACAAGGCAGATAATTTGGGTTCCTCCTAACTTTGTCATCTCTAGAAATAAAATCTGCTAGACTGCTTAGATGTATTGATGACCTGTAAATATTGAAGGCCTAGGATCACATACTACATTTGACCCCTATATTTCCGTTACAGAGTTTTCTCCTCATATTTCAGTAACAGATATGCCAGAGTTAATTAGATCTCTACTAGTAAATATCCATCATGATGTTTCTAAATCCCTTTTGCCAAATGATCTAATTAGAGCAACACTTGGCTTTCTATATAATTACAACATATGGCACCTAGAGGGTACATGTAGCAGAATTATAGGTTTCCTGATGAAAAATCCAGGTGGTGGGTAAAAGACTCTATTAAATAGAGTAGGTGTGTATATATATGAGTATGTGTGTGTGTTAATGTACACAATTCCTCCTACAGTTTTCCCCAGAATAAGTATTATTTTGTAATTCAATTGTCCATCCCACATGAAACATGATTATATCATGGAACAGTGTTTAGAATTTAAAAGAAAACAAATAATTGATGACATTAGGATAAATTATTTAACCTTCCATCCCCTAAAAATGATCACGTGTAGTAAGTCAGCAAGGCTGAAAGCAGCTCTGTGTGAGATGCATTATTTGATGGGATGTATTCCTCCGAGAAAGAACGCTTACCCAAATTGCTAAATATAAAACAAAGATGGGACTGAATCCTTCAACCAAAAGAAAGAATGGTTTCTTAATGCCTGTTTGTAATCTCTGGAAGTAGACTACCCAGCTTCGATAGGTTATAAGTTCAGTGTTGGTTTGTTGAATTTGAAAGGCTTATCATGCACTGTTGTGCCAAAGCCCAATAGTAAGGGCTCTAAAGAGTGGATTCTCCACATCTCTTCCCAGCTCCCCGTTCAGTGACATTGCATTGGTAGCTTGACATTAGCCATCCTGAGAATATTTACACCATGGAAATAGGTCTACTTCGAGGGCATTTTTTCCAGAGCCAGTATGTTCAACATTTACAGTATGCAGCTCAAAGTTGGCCGTGCCAGTTTAAAGTCCTGGGGAGAGATCAAGTGGAGAAACATGACTTTCCAAACTGTTGCCTTTGAAGTGATAAGGGTGTGCAAGTTTCATTGAGAGACAAGGAGAAAACAAAAGGGCTATGGACAGACTCTTCTGATTTATGCAGAGTATGAGAAGAAGAAACAAAAAATTGCCAGAAAGCTAAAAGGAAAACCATGAAATAGGGCTGCTGTGAAATTCTGGGTATCATGAATAGACAGCGGTCAACAGTGTCAGGTGTGGCCACAAGTCATTCAGGATGAGACACAAATGATATATATGGTGACAACGAAGTCACAAGTGACCTTAAAATAAATACTTTCAAGTGCAAAATAAGTGCAAAAGCTGTACTGGCTGGATGGTAAACAGCCAGATGCAGTGGATACCTTTTGCAGGTGTTGAGTAAGGAAACAGAAGCTTAGATATACTGCAGGGAAGTGACATATTTGTGGCAAGGATCTCATTAAGTTGGAGGAGATTGGGGAATATTTATAGCCTGAGGGAAATCACACTGTGTTGAAGAAGGAGTTAAAGATGTAAGGGAGGGGAAATGATTCTCAAGGAGAAAGCAGGAGAAGGGACTAGAAATCAATTATTTTGGGAAATGAGGAGGTAGGAAGAGAGGATGAGTAAAGTCTTAGAGAAGTTCAGGGTGAAAGAGGGAGTTGAGGAATTTCATATAACATAACTTTGACCTCAATCTCAATAAAATGAGACTCAAGGTCATCTCTTGAAAGTATTGGTCATGAGGGTGACGGTGCACTTGAGCAAAAGGGAGGCCTGGGTTGTGTTTTATGGTCGATGTGATAGAAATAACATTTGGATTGAACTTTTTATATTTTCAGTTGCTTCCACACTCGTTGACTTTCCCACATATTGATTTGCTCTAAAGGGTTTTATTCCAAAAGAGGTGGTTTTTTCCAAAGGATGCATAAAATTGTTATAGAAAAAAATGAGGCTGACTGCTCTTAATACCAAGAAAGATGTTTTTCAGGTGAACGCACTGTGCTCCGACTCAGAAGGAAAACAATGCAATTTAAAATTATTATTATCCTTTCTCATTTTCCCAAGGACTTTCACACCTTCAGTCATTCCTGCTCTTTCTCTACATCATCAAACTCTCCCTCTTTTTACCCTTCCTATAGGATTATTCCTTCCAGCACATCTGCTTCTTTCTCATCTACTTTGCCTCCTTCGCTCTGTCTACTTTCTCTTTCTCTTTAGGCAGTCTCCTCCCCTCCCATGGCTGTAAACGCCATGTATGTACTGACAACCCTCAAACGTGTGTCTTCAGTACAGGTTTCTCCCGTAAGCAATGTAGGCTTAACATTCCCCAGACGGAACTCACTCCTGCCACCAGTCTCCACCCTGAACCTTAGTCAGTTATACACCATCTCTCTCTGATCACTCAAGCCTGAAACCTAGAAATCACTACTAATTTCTGCTTCACCATCTCATGTATCGTATGCATTAGTAAATTGTATAAATTCTGCTTCCAGAGAATATAATCTATCTCCTTTTGTGTGCATTGCCAGTGCCCTGGCCCTACCACCCTCATTTCTTGCCCAGATTGTTGCAGTAGCTCTGACTGGTTACTCTGCTTCTATACTCACTCCCTTCCAGTCTGTTCTCTGTACCACAGCCAGAATAGTGTCTTACAAAATGGAAATGAAATCTCATCACAAATGTTGAAGATAAAGCTAAGCTGTTGAACACAACCCACAAGGAATGGCATGATCTGGCTCTTTGTTGTATTAATTTTGTGTTTTGTTTCATTTCCCTTCCCTTACATCTTTAACTCTTCAACTCCCTCTCCCTAAATATAAGTACCAGCAGGTCTGAGGCCATGTATACTGCATTGCTCACTGTAATACAAGTGCCTACTTTCTTCTTCAATTTCTTCTTTGTGTTTTCCTGAATTTGTAATTCCATATTTATATTTTCATTTACTTGACTGTTACATACCTTCCTAAACTAGCCTGTAAGTTGTGTGAAGCCAGGATCTACCTGGTTTTATTCACCACTATTTATCTAGCACTAGTCCTGGAATACAACTTAGAGATGTAGTCAATAGATGTACAGTAAATGAAGAAAGAAATCAATGAACTTCCAGCCTCATTTCACGAATATTTAAGACTTTTTATTAAAAAATAAAAGCAATAGAAAAGATAAAAGTAAGTAATTTGGGGAGTTGGAATAATGGAGAATTGTCAGCAGAAAAATAAAAATGGCACCAATAAAATTAGCACATAGAAATACTTTCAGTACAATTCACAGGTCTGGTTGAATCTGTCATGCTACTCGATAAAAGAAAGAAACATAATTAGTTAAAGCCATAGTGTTTATAAGATTAAAAAATAATTGTTTTGTCCAATAGTAAAATCTTAGCAAAATCTTCCTCATGAGACTTAATTACTACAGTAGACATAAGATTTCATAGATGCGCCTTATGATTTTCATATATTTGGCAAATTAAGTGGTGATGAAGGACAACTTAATAAATTCACTTCTGTGAGGTGGGGCCAAGTATAGAGCTTTTTAATGGTGAAACTTGATGTAAGGGTACAGTTGTAAATACTACATTAGTATTTCCCAACACAAGTTCTTGAGTTGGGGTGGGAGGTGATGCTTAGTGTATAAAGTGGTGTTCTATAATCAAATAAGTATAAGAAGTGCAGTTTAAACATTTTATATTGCAGACTGTCTCAGAACCCTTAATATGTTAATTACATTGAGAATCTTCAAGAATCATGGTTCCCAAATTTATCTAGAAGTCAACTTTACTTCACAGAATACCTCAAGGGACTAAGGGTTTCAGGGAACAAAACTTTGGAAAGCTTTCCTTTAAGTGTTTGTAAGGCTTTATTTACTTTAGGATTTTTATGATTCATTTTCACAGCCATGATTGTATATGGAAGAATTAGAAGAAAATGCAAGATTATAATCGCTGGCAAGAAAAGGGGGTGCACCTGTTGTGTGTCCCCAGTCTAGATGAGGTGTATACTACACAGTAGTGCAAAGAGAATCATGAGGGCAAATGTCAGAATGCCACCTTTAGGGTGGTACAAAGATGCAAGTTCCAGGGGAGAATGAGCAAACAGGAGAATCATTTAGTTCACAACTGATTGCCGTCCCCAAGTTCAACAACGAAGAAGGCTTGGTAAAAGCTACAGAGAGTCTCCAGTTTTGCCTCACGTATTTTTTCCACAGGCTGTTAGACCTAAAACTGAACAGCTAAATCGAAAGCAAACCAGCTATTCCAATACAGGATAATGGCATGAGCAACTCAAGCCTACAATTAGCCCACAGAGAACCGGGCTTTACTTCTGGTTTCCTCAAATGTAAAAGAGGCAAAGAGTTAGAGCACAGTCCAGTGAGAAGGAAGACTCAACAAGTTCTTAGCAATTGCACCATCTTCGTTCTTGATTTAACATCCAGCGTTTTATGTTGACCAGCGAATACTTGGTTATAGAGAAGCAGATGTTATTTAGATAGTTACATTGTTTACTTTTAGACTCCTAAGTAATATTTATCATGGCCGCAAACAGTTCCCTAGCAATTGATTTGGAAGTGTTTGCAATGCTGGGAACAGATACCCATATGATGCACTTTGCCTACAGGTGTTTGCACTTGTATATGTAATTATATAATAATGGAATTGTAGTTCCATAGTAAAAAAAAAAAAAAAAAAAAAAAATCCATTGATGAGTTTTTCCCCTGTAGCTCTAATAATCTTTACCTGTGTCACTCAAACAAGCACAGTCACAAACCAAGGACATGGTTCAGAGAAAAAATAAATTTTGTTTTTTGGGTTTTTTTTTTTGTTTTTTTTTTTTTGATGTTGCTCTGTTTGGTTTGGTTTTTGTTCCACACCCTCAAATACCAACAGAAATATAACACCTCCTTTATTAAATTTTATATTAACAGCAACATTTTGAGATAACTAGAGTATAAATTTTATTTCTCCATTTCATTCTCAGGAGCCCAATAGCACAGTTTAAAAAAAAAAATCTCAATAGTAGAATTTTAAAGCTAAGAGCAGCATCCAGTCTAATAACCCTTGAACTAGCTCCTCCTCCATGTGACTGCATTCAGTTTCTTTCTGATAATCATGCAAAGTTGAGTCCCATGATGTCAGTAATGAAACTTTTATTATTTTTGCTTCTCTTTAGAACCATTTTGTGTTTATTTTTGAATATGTAACACATTTTGCTCTCCTTGAATACTAGACTCTATGAAAAACACCTGGCAAAAACAGAGCAAAGCAAAATGTACAAAACTAACAGGAATAATTTCAAATTTCAAATGATGGCCTCTGTCCTTATTTAACAAATATTTGAGGTTACTGAAGTGAAAAATAATATGAATGCTCTCTTGAAGTTTAGCACAACCTTGTCTAAGCCTACTGCTACTACCTTAAACTGGGTGTCCTGAAACAAACTCAGATGACAAGTTGCATGCAGAAGGTTTATTGGGGAGTGCTCTCTGAGGATACACCAGCAGGGAAGTGAGAAAGGCAGAACTGAGCAGAAAGAGAAATTGTCCTGCAGTTCGGTTGCAACTGGGGCTTCAGCCAATCCCACTGAGAGCTCTTGAGCTCAGATAGCCCTTCCGAGTGTTCTTATCGTGAGGTAAGGGAACACAGTCTTTAAATCCCTGGATCAGCCAGTCATGGGCCTCAGATCATCCCCTATAAGGAGTATAAGCCTAGTGGGTGCAGATCCCCATTGCAGGGGGTAATTCAATGAGAGACACAGCTTTAAGCTGCTCCATATTCTTGGGCAGAGTTTTGGGGGTAGAATGCATTGGCCTGGAGGAGGGGAATCTCAGTAGAGTACTCTTTCATATAAATTATAAGAGACGACTGTATGGCACCCTTATCATGGGAAGAAACATTTGGAACTGCTCATTATTTAAGAAAATGTCTTATGTTAGCCAATTAGTCTTCAACAGGATGCCCAGAGGAATCTGTCCAAATTTCTTATCGTGCTCAAAGCATAAGTTGTAATTGATTGTTTCTGGGCAAGGGAACACGGTGTGATACCTCTGCCTCATTTCCTTTTGCCTATCCTCTCCTCAAAAGGCAGACTCGGAATATGACCTAGACAGTATCCCCATTTTTAGCCTTGGGGACTCTCCATTTTATGAATTCCCTTTCTCCTTTTCCAGAGACCCTCTATCTCTTAAAAATGTCTGTGCACCTCCCCTTCTCAGCCTTTATCCTCTGTACTTTACTTTTTGTCAAAGATTGTCAGTAACTTCATTTGAGGAAGGAAAGAAGGGAGGGTAGGGGAATGGGGGAAAAGAACAAAGCAAATCTGAAGAAAATAAAAAACTTCTACATCAGATCAGTAAGACCACCTCTTCACCTAGTTCCTGGGACTTTGTCCAAGAGAGTCAGTATCTTTTCTCTGCTTTGAGTTGCATGAGAAAAGGATACTTTAATTAGCCTCACTTAGTACATGTCCATTGCCTAGAGGATAGATTTGTGTCAAACCTAAAAAAACGAGGGCTAGAAAAATAGAACCCATTATATATACATCACTACATATAGTTATTCATTCAAAGTCATTTGGGAGTTTTCAAAAGTGAGATAGAAGATTTTAATGCAAAAAGATTCTGTATAACTCACAGATGCATGTCATAGTAGGTAAGAGTAGGGTCCAGAGAGTCTCATCTTCTTTGAAGAATGTATATATTTTCCTAAAACTAATATAATATCTGATTGTAAGGGTTTCAGGGCTAAATAAAACTTTACAGATAAACAGATGGGCGGCTTTTAGCTACCAGTTGAAAACCCTGTTTTTCAGCCATCCCTGGGAAATGTAGCGTATCCCCATTGTTTAAAATGGTTCATTGCACACTGATTGTCAGACAAGGTGGGGATGGGAAAGAGGTAAAGGGAGAAGGGAGGGTGCATAGGAGTGTATGGTGTATAAGAATCTTGGACAAGGGGATGCTTTGGAAAATCCCTCCTGAACATTCTGTCATGCATGGCTTTCCAACCCAGGGGATTTATTGGTTTACCCAGTACTTTTGTTTTACATTTATGGTAAAACTGAGGTTAGATGATTCATGACATGTCTCATAATTAACTATTGACATGTATATGCTCCAGTAGGATTATGTCTCACTGTAAAGCAATAAAGCTTTCTAGCAAGAAGAGTATTTAGAATCCCACAAAGGCACCACCAGAAGGTTCCAAAAGTCATCCAGCCAAGGGTTCACTGAAATGAGCTTTCTTTGGTAAGCACAGTATGTTAGGTAGCTCCATGTTTAATTTTTTATGATTAGGTTCCAACATTTATAATTTGGCACATGTCCTGTAACCCAGACTTTGGACATCTCTTCAAACACCGAAGGATCTTGCAACAGTCAGCTTGCATTTTTTTTTTTTTTTTGAGACAGGGTCTCACTGTGTCGCCCAGGCTGTAGTGCACGTCTCACTGCAATCTTACAAACAATCCTCCCTCCTTAGCCCTCATGAAGCTGGGGCCGCAAGTGCACACCACCATGCCCAGCTAATTTCTTAACTTTTTGCAGCAGTAGGGTCTCACTTTGTTGCCCAGGCTGGTCTCAAACTCCTGGACTCAAGCAGTCACCCCACCTTGTCCTCCCAAAGTGTTGGGATTACAGGTATGAGTCACTGCCCTGGCCAAGCTGCATTTCTATATGGCAGTACTTATCCAGAGCAGAGAAGAGTTATCCTTTCAGCAAAAACATGAAATCTTCAGTTAGCTATACAATCCGTGTATCCCAAATTACGATGTGTTGTCAGTTGCCACTTACGATTGTTCTCACATTGTAGTTTTTCGTACAGTAAAGATAAAAGTAAAATATTTCTTGTGTCTGTTTCTCTATCAAAAAGTGAAAATAAGAAAATGTAGTCAAAAAGACCACACACGTCAAGAAAATACAGGAAAGAGTATGTGTTGTTATGCCCCATAACACATTTTCCTGTGTTTTCAAATACAGGCAAAGCATGTCATAAAAACCTTCTTGCCTGCTTCATTCATTTTTATGACCTGCCTTCCTCATATAGGCAATGGTGCTTGTAGATCTAGATCCAGCTCTGTCCCTTTATGTTACCAATGATCATTCAGAAGGACAAGAAGGTTTTTAGTTCTGGACAAGAACCTATTTCCTGACATCTATAATAGTACAGCGTTCTTTTTATTTTACCATGAATGGTTAATAGTAGAAACTCTGTATTTTGTCTTTCCTGGAGATTGTACCAATCTATTCTTGTTATTTTTCGTTTTTGTTTGTTTGTTTTTCTTTTTGTCTTCATTTGCTCTGTCATATTAACATGAATGGCAGGTTGTCAATTAACCCTCTTCCTCAATTGTATTAAAATCTGATCTCTTCCATTATTGATACCAGACATCTAACAACACCCAAGTGAGGGTTTTCTTTGTAATTTTTCCTACACAGCTGATTGTCAGCCTAACTTAGTGCCTGGTAGATAAAACGGAGAATTAAACTTGCCTTTTAAGCTAGGAAATTTTTCTGTTCTAACGTTATTGCTCATATTAAACTCCTGTACCATTAAAGCTGTCTCTTTTAAATGAATATGCACTGGGTGCATTGTTTATTCAATTTAATTGTAGGGAAAAAACTCATAAGACGGAAGTGGTTGTTTGAACTGGTTTTTACCAGTCACAAGTCATGTGAATGAGTGTCCAATTAAATAGTGGCTCACTAGGACTTGTGTAATAGTAACATCTGTTATCTTAATTAAACAAGTTACTATATAAAGGCATTTTCATAGCTCACTTTGTTAGAGTAGGTGCTGACCTAGAAACTCTAGAATGGTTTGTTCTCTTTGTGGGATTTTGTTGGCGGTGGCGTTCCCAGTTGGTCCCATTATACTGTAGACCTAACAAGCTCTGTGATCTACAAACCTACAATATGTTCAAGCCCACAGAGCCTAGAGAGAGGAAGGAACTCAAGTTTCTGATGCAAAGTGAAAGAAATATAAAATAGTAAAAACCCTGGGTAGGAGTGCTTCATATTCATTCTGACGAACTTGGGTGTTGTGACTGAGAGGCAAATGGTGGTGGTAAAAGAGAAAGGAAAGTGAACATTTATTGACTCTCCATTGCATGTTAGGCTCATAGGAAAACCTGTATCTGCAGTCACAGGCCCACAATCCTGTATCCGTATCTTTGAAATCCAAAAAGCTCTGAAAACAAAAGATTTTTTCTGTCTTTCTTCTTCTCTTATGAATCTATTTGTTTATTTTTGGCAGGTTTGAAACAAACTCATTTGGTGGCAAAACCAAACTGAAGCTGTTGATAGACTTTGACTTTATTTATCCCACGTTGAATCACAGAAAGGATAGTAAACTGGGTTGTGAGATCTTACACAAGACTTTTTTTAGGATGTTATATAAAATAAATATACTATAGTGTTTTTTAATATTCGAAATCCTGAATGCCAAAACACAACTTTCCCTGAGAGTTTTTGATAAGGGGTTATGTGTTAGACCATTTTTAAAAAGGTAAAATAAACTGAAGCTCAGTGATATTGTCTTGATTGAAAAACAGACAACTAGTCAGCCCCTCCAGTGACTTCCTATTCACTTCAAATAGTCTCTTCTTACCATATCCTGCAGTCTCCCACATAGCCAGGCCCCTACTTATCTCTCTGACCATATCTGCTGCTTGCCAGCTCTTTCTCTTAGCTACAGTTACACTGGCTTTGCAGTTCCTCAGCGACATCTAGCTCTTTTCTGCCTTAGGGCCTTTGCACTTGCTTTTCTTGCTAACTGAAACACTCTCTTCCCTGATCTTTAGTGACCAGCTCCTTCCTGTCCCATATCTCAACTGAAGTGCTGTCTTAGCAGGGAGACCTCAAACACATTTAAAAGGACCTTGCTCCTTTCATGCAAACGAAAAACAATGTGATGGCAAATTAGGTGAATGCCTACTGAATTCGTAGAAGAAATGATATCAGAAAGAATATGGATATTATGAAGTGTGTTTGTTTTTTCTGCCCAATGTCTAGTCCTTCTTTTTCTGAAAGAAGCATCCTAGTGGTCCTTTCAGGAAGGGCCTTTTCCCATTATTTGCAACCTTCCTTGCTTTTTTCAGTGCCAAGTGCTCTGCTCTTCTCTACCTAGTGGACTGGGTTATGGGAAGGCACAGGCTAAGCCAATCAGACCCTTTCCTTCTTTAAAGAATCAGAATTTTCCTATGGGCAGAACATAGAGCAGAGTCATCAGATGGCAGTTCCCTGGGGATATTGCCCCTTAGCTTCTACTCTCTAGACCCCAGAGCTACTACTGGTTGCTCTCCTTTCCAAACCCTATTTGTTTTGTTTTTTCTCCAGTTTGTGAGTTACCCCATATCCTTTCAATAAGTTCCCCATTTTGCATAATTTAACTTTGGTTTCTTTGAAACGGACTTTGGTCTGTTTTCGTTACTTACTACGCGCAAACCCTAACTGATATAGGCAAAACAGATAGATCATCTTTAATTTATATGTTTTTCTCTAAATTCAACTTAGAAAGCAACTCTTTAATGGCGTTTGGGTGTTTATCTTCATTGTTAAAAATAACTATATTTTATCCCATTGGAATAAAACAGCTTAAGAACTTGAATATCCAGTTTGAGGAAGGGGAAAAATTTGAAACATTTTGCTTCACAAAGATGTTTGCATCCAGCTTAACTAGTTACCCACCTGATTAAGTACCTTATCCATGACTAATGGAGTTGTCGAACATGTGGAATTGCAGAGACTCCTGGAATTAAAATGGATGTATGCCCTCCAGAAAGCTCTGTTTCCTCGAAGAGACGCTAGCACTGGAGTGGGATGCTGTGTTTTCCCACAGGCATCTGCTGACATGGGAGTTGCTGAAGTTTGGGGAATGAAACCTTTTGGCTGCCTTTGTGCAGACTCAGGTTGTCTGGCATCTGCATCCTCCCAGAATGAGTCATTGTACGTCTATGCTTCATTTATTCTTGCTGAAGGAGATTTGGACAATGGGCCTGAACCTGCCAAATGAGTTTTGGAAGCTCCAAACACATCAGTAGCTTGTTATATAAGCATCTTGCACTCAGCAGTTAGGCCTGCCACTGTCTGTGATGAGTAGCAGGTCCCTGTCTTAGTGACATCCAGATGAGGTTATTTGGCCACCTCTGTGTGTGACATGTGAGCCCAAAGATGCTGGAATAGGTCCTCTTCCAGCAAAATGAGTGTGCATTGCCCTGATGGTGTTGCCTAAGATGAGAAAAAAATAGAGACGGCAACATGTGGCTGCTCACCTAGGCTCTCATTTGAGCTCCCTTGTCAGTGCTTTATGAATGTGGAGGAAGGAAAGCTATCCAAGCATTCTTCCATGAATTGGTTTTAACTCTATATAGAGACCTTCCCTGAATCCTAAGAGAATCTAATCTCTATTTCCACAGCCCGTGGTCTTATCCTTTATAACATTTGAGATTCAAATTATGTATTTAGAGTTTGTCTCCTATGCTAAGACTGTACACTTCATGAAAACACAAGTTTGTCTTTCTTGATTAATGTCATATCTTAAGCACTTAGCACAGTATTTGACACATAATGGACATTAAATACACATATGATGAATGAATTCACTAGCTGTATCACTTTGGGCAGGTTACTTAATCTCTCGAAACCTAATTCCCCACCTGTACAATAGTGATAGTAATAGTAACCACCTTAGAAAAGATCTGAGGTAACCCATGAAAAGCTTAGAATTGGCTCTATTGTTGTTATCATTGATAATAAATAATGAACAATAAATCTGCCCTCTACTTTCGAAAAAAGAAGTCATCTAGACCAGCGGTCCCCAATTTTTTGGAACCAGGAACTGGTTTTGTGGAAGACAGTTATTCCACGGGTGGTGGGTAGGATGGGAGATGGTTTTGAGATAAAACTGTTCCACCTCACATCATCAGGTATTAGATTTTCGTAAGGAGCACGCAACCTAGATCCTTTGAATGCACAGTTCACAATAGAGTTCAGGGTCCTATGAGAATCTAATGCTGCTGCTGATCTGACAGGAGGTGGAGCTCAGACAGTGATGCTTGCTCACAGGCTGCTCACTTCCTGCTAGGCCACCTGGTTCCTAACAGGCCATAGACCAGTACCAGTCTGTCTGCAACCTGGAGGTTGGGGACCCCTGTTCTAGACTACTGTGTAAATTTTGTTCGTGTATAATTGGTCTAAACTTACTGTCTTCTCCATGACTCCAAGTAGTATTTTAACTTTCTAGAAGAAAAGGTCCTCTGAGGAAGGCTTCAGTCATTCATATGTGTATATCAGAACAACAAATGTGGCTCATCTCTCCAAAGTAGTTCCACTGATGATATTTTCATTGCAGATTCCTTTTCACAAGTGTCAGAATCATAGTATGTTGGGAATGTCTGTGTCTAGTGACTTTACCTTTAGTGCACTATTAAAAAAAGAAGTTTTGTTTGGGGATGCCAGGAGTTTAACCTTTAAACTAACCTATGTGTCATGGGTCCTTGCACTAGAAGGGCTTTTTAAAAAGCAGATTAACTAAAACAAAACTTTAGAGACTGAACATCAGCTACAGGAATGATTCCCAACCCTATACCCAGGTGCCAGGAAGGTTCTAAAAGTAACTCAACACAGCGAGGCCATTCTACTACCCCTGGCCTGAGGCCCCAAATTCTGTTGAGGAGTCCTGCTGTCCTTGTAATATGGAGCTTTTTAAAGCAAAGGCAGAAATACTTACAAATAAAAAAGGAATGAGGATGAGCATAAGATCTACCTCTTCCCAAAGCAGCCTTATTGAAAGCCTTAGTGAGATGGTTTCTAGAATATAGTTGGAACCTGTCTGGATTCACAGCTCCCTATGTAGGGTGAACTCGTAGTCCAAGACTCTCTTGGATCTTGAGGTAACTACAGTACCAAAAAATAATGACTAGATTTGAGGAATGCAATTAGAGCCACAGCTTTGCCATCTATGTAGTCTTGAGCAAGTCACTTAATTTATTGTACTTAAAACAGACTCAATAAGAAATACCTGCAGTGTTCTGGTGAGATTTCATTAGATGGGAAAGTGCTTTTTATATGGCTCTAACCTCTAACCACTGTAGAGGTTTTGTTATATGCATTTTTAGGTCTATGTGCATTTAAAAAAAAATGAAATGATGCCATACCTTATTGTTTTATTACTTGACTCTTTGATTGACAGTGTGTAGTAGATACCATTCCCTACTGAAGAATATAACGTTTTCATTCTGTATTTTTTATTTTTATGGCTCAATCATATGCCATTATATGATTTTGTCAATTTGCTACAAGTATTTATTATTTAATTTTGAACAGCTCAGTTTCCTCTTTAGAACTGCTATTTAACCTACTGCAGTTATATCAATTGCATCAAATCTCTAGTATTCTAGTTAGAACTGCAATACCAACTATGGGAACTTCCAAGCAGCTATATTTTGGGCATCTCCACCACCAAGATTATAGTAACAGTGAGCATTGACTGAGTTAGTGCCTAATGTATGCTCGGTATTATGCATATACCGTACCTTGTCTAAATCTCCCCCAAACTCTCCAGCTCATTGTACTGCTCGTTTTGCACTTGAAGGAACTGAAGCTCATCAACATCAACTAACTTAACATAGACATAGAGATGAGTAAGTGGCAAAACTGCAATTCATCTGTAGAGTCATTTGACTTCAAAAACGACACAAACTGTGTCTACCATATAAAGCATCTTGCTTGATCTGAAACTCAGCGTATTTGGGTTTGCTCCTAGCATCTTGCCCTTCTCTCAAACGTGCCCCCACTGTGGGCCACCATTTTATGAATGGTACCATTATCTACAAAGCTCCCCTAACCAGTAGCCTTTCCCTCCACTGCCCTGAAACAACCTTTGCTAAAGTTGATTCCCCCAGATTGTTAATTCTAATGACCAGCTTCCATTCTTCAATTTAGTCTCTCAGCAGCATTTGACATAGGCAGTAAATTTCTCCTCCCTCTGAAATCCTTGTTTCACTTGGCATCCAGGACTGCATAGTCCCCTGGGGCTTTTTTTTTCTACTCCATCCAGACCACTTCTTCTCAGTTTGTCTATTGAGTCCTCCTCTTCTCTACAACTTCTAAACTGCCTCAGGGCCCAGTGTTTGGACCTTTTTGTATATGTCCCTTCTTCCTCAGTGTCTTCCTCCAGTCGATAGCCTTCCAACTTACCTAAACACTGGAGAAGTCTTTTATATTTCCAGCCTGCAATTCTCCCAGAATTTGAGTATATTGAATAATCTATTCAACACCTACCTAGGTCTTTGCAGTGTATCCTAGGCAAAAATGTTCTGACTCCAACATATAAAGTGTCTTCCTCCTCAGTGAAAGGAGGGGAAAGCAGTGAAGCATTGTTGGGCTATTGATTTGGATGACACATGTTCTCTGAATCACCTAGAGGGATTCATTGATTAATTGAGTCATTAATGCACTGATTCATTCATTCAAATATTATCTAGTGACCACATCATTTGCCAAGTACCATGCTAAGACTCTAGAAAAAATGTTTAGAGCCAATTATCTAGGAAATAAATTTTCTAAATTAAGTTGATTCTTAGGAATCACCTTTTAGTTTTCATATTACACAGGGAATGAAGGATTTCTGAATCATTCATTCCCAAATTAACTTTTCTAAAATATGCATAATCTTTTCCAAAACGGAGATATATTTAGATGTCACACAAGATAATTGCAGCTTTGTCAACCTAGCCTAAGGGAAATTGAGTTTTCATTCAGAAACCTTATCTTGATTGTCTAGACATCACCCAGCAACCTCTGAGGCCTCTGCTTGATGTCCTTATGTCAGCCTGTCCTCGGGAGAGAAAGAAGAAACGTCACCAAAATGAACAAGGTCTTTCACCTTCTCCCTTTAGGTTATAAGAAGAAGCTGTTTATGAAAGTTGTCCCCCAGTGCCCATTGGGAACTTGCAAAAGATCAATTACTACAGCTGGACAGTATGTCTGGTCTTTCTTTTTCCACATATTAAATTGTCATTGTGTCAAATGTCTTGTCATCAAATACGGTGCTGCAAAGAAATTGGCAATTACATTTATCAGTTTTTTTTCTCTGACCTTTGGATTTCATTCAGTCTGCAGAGAATCCCTCTAGGTGGTTCAGAGAACATGTGTCCAAATCAATAGAGCCAACAATCCCTGATTTTTTTCTCTACCTTTCACTGAGGGAGAGGGCAGTTCATATATTGGAGTCAGAACCTTTTATGCCTAGGATGGATAGCAAAGACCTACAGCTTTAGTGCATTTAATCTTACAATGCAATAATCTGATAGTCATGCAGTCTGGGCCTAGTAACTGTTTACCACAATTCCACATGAGTTTCTAGTGTTTTCAACCTCTCTGACTAGTATTAGTTTTGAGTTTCGGTGTCTTGACAGTTTTGTTCAGATTTTAAAATCTTTATTTCTGTTCTCTAATCATTTTCTCTCACTATAAAAATTCTGACTGTCAGAATTAAATAGGTTATAAAAGTAATGTTTAACTGTAGTCTCACTCCCCTCTCCCCCATACCACCCCAATCACCTAGAATATTTTGAAGAAAGGAATAGGTGGTGGGTAATAGCAGCCAGGTTATCTACCAGCACAACCTCATTTTAATGTTAGCTAAAGCAGAAATAAGAGAGCAAGTCTGCCATGAAAAGTCTTATAAAACATTACAAAGTTAAATGGACCACTAAAAAATTATAGACAGAAGAGACAGCCAGGTGCTCGCCAAAATCTTAGAGTTGAACTTTAAAAGTCATACATAATGAGCAAGATTAGATGCAAAATGAGCCATAAAAATAAATTATTTCTCGAGACTCAAGGCTAAAGTGCACCTAAATCTTATTTATTAGTAAGACTAAACTAGAAGCACAGTAAATGGTAATTGCATGTGTTCATCACGTGGTGTTTAGTAGGGCTCTTCTGATTTCAAGTGACGAAATAAACACAAACTCATCTCTTCTGTCCACCATGTTGACTGTTCTCAGACAGATGTCATCCTCATTACCACAAAATGGCTGCAGCAGCTCTAGACATTAAATAGTCAGATATTCAATTCCAGAAGGACAGAGTGAGAATCATTTTCCAGAAAGTCCCAAGAAAAGTCTCACTGTAGCTTACTGACTGATTGAGTCCTATAATTATCCCTAATTGATCACTGTAGCCAGAAGACATGAAGTGCTGGAATTAACTTAAGCTTGGGTCCTACACTTCATGCCAACATTTAGTAGTGGAGCCTACTAATATCTCATGGCAGAGACTGAAAGAGGGATAGGTTTTTAAGTGGCCATTATTACCTATAATGCTAATGGATTCTAGACACAGCTGTTTGAACAAGAAGGAATGGTAAAAAAATGACAGATATTGTGAAGAAATGGAAACCCTTTTGCACACTAGGGGGGATGTGAAATGGTTCAGCATCTATGGAAAACACTATGACATGTCCTCAAAAAAATTAAAAGTAGAATTACGATATGATTGAGCGATTCCACTTGTAGAGATTACCCCAGAATTAAAAGCAAGGACTCAGATAGATATTTGTACATCATTTTCATAGCAGCATTATTCATAATAATCAAAAAGTGGAAACAGCCCCCATGTCTATTGACAGAAGAACGAATAAACAAACTGAGGTATACAGTGGAATATTTTTCAGCCTTAACTAGGAATGAAGTTCTAACACATGCTACCACATAGATTAACCTTGAAAACATCATGTAAAATGAAATAAACTAGACACAAAACGACAAATATTGCATGATTGCGCTTATATGAAGTACCTAGAACAGGCAAATGGATAGAGACAGAAAGTAGAATAATGGTTACCAGGTGCTGGGAAGTGGGTAATGGGGAGTCACTGTTTAGATGGGTACAGAGTTTGTTAGGGATGATGAAAAGGTTCTGAAGATGGATAGTGGTGATAAGGTGCACAACAGTGTGAATGTACTTAATTCCACTGAATTATACACTTAACTAAAATACCAATTTTTATGTTTTATATATATTTTCCCACAATAAAAAAGATATAAAAAATGGAAGATAGGCAAAGACAAAAATCAAAGAGGCAATATATAGTCACATCTAAGTTAATAAATGATGAGACTGATACTTCTTTTTTATTTTTGATAGGTAAATGATACTGATTTTATTTTTTATTTTTAAGTATTTAATAAAGATTGAATATTCAAGGTGTAAAATACGATGACTTTTGTATATATTATGTAATGATTGCCACAATCAAATTAATTAACACATCCATCACCACGTAGATTGCACATGAGATCCCCAGAACTTGTTCATCTTATAAGTGCAATTTTGTACTCTTTAACCAAAATCTTCCCATTTATTTCCGCCACTTCCAGAGCCCCTAGCAACCACTGCTCTACTCTCTGCTTCTGTGAGCTCTACTTTTTTAGATTTCACATGTAAGTGACATCATACACTATTTGTCTTTCTGTGCCTGGTTTATTTCACTTAGCGTTATATCCTCCAGGTTCATCCTTGTTGCTTCAAATGGCAGGATTTCTTTCTTTTTATGGGTGAGTAGTATTCAACTGTTCATATTTACTAGTTTCTTTATTCATTTATCCAGTGATGGACGCTTAGGTTGTTTCTCTATCTTGGCTATTGTGAGTAATGCTCTAATGAATATGGAAGTGCAGATAGCTATTCAACATACTAATTTCATTTTCTTTGGATATGTACCCAGACTTGGGATTGCTGGGTTATGTGGTAGTTCTAATTTACATATTGTTTAAGGAATAACCATACTATTTTTCATAATGACTATACCAATTTACATTCCTACCAACAGTGTACAAGGGTTGCCTTTCCTCCACCCCCCATGCTTGTTTTCTCTTGTCTTTTTCATAGTAGCCATTCTAACAGGTGTGAAAAGATACCTTATTGTAGTTTTGATTTGCATTTCTCTGATGACAAGTGGTACTGAGCACTTTTTCATATACCTTTGGCCATTTGTATGTCTTCTTTTTTTATTTCAATTTTATTTTGGATTCAGTGAGTACATGTTCAGGTTTGTAACATGGGTATATTGTATCATAGTGAGGTCTGGATTACAGATGACCCCGTCACCCAAGTAGTGAGCGTTGTACCCAATAGGTAGTTTTTCAGCCCATACCTGCTCCCTACCTTCCCACTCTAGTAGTTCCCAGTGTCTGTTGTCCTCATCTTATGTCCATGTGTACTCAGTGTTTAGCTCCTGCTAATAAGTAAGAACATGCGGTATTTGGTTTTCTATTTCTATGTTAGTTTGCTTAGGATAATGATCTCCAACTGCCTCTATATTGCAGCAAAGGACGTGATTTTGTTCTTTTTTATGGCTACATAGTATTTCATGGTGTATATGTATTACATTTTCTCCATTCAGTACACCATCAGTGGGCACCTAGGTTGATTCCATGTCTTTGCCATTATAAATAGTGCTGCAATGAATGTAAAGTGCATATGTCTTTTTGGTAGAACCAAAATCCTTATACTCAGTAATGGGATTCCTGGGTTGACTGGTAGTTCTAAGAGCCACCGTGACCATCCTCTTGATGATATTTTAATTTCTCTAATGGATTTCTAATTTAGTATTTCTATAATGGGAGGCTATTGCATTTTAAATGGATGTTTCCACATATTTCAAGACTGTAGCATCTCTAGGCCCAGGCATTCCTAGTCATTCTGACAAACAGAAAACCTCCATGCGTCCCAAACATACTGGAAGAGGCAGTATTGCCTTCAATTAAGAACCATTGGTTTATGAGGAAGGAAAGTGCCAGTTAAACTGGCTGAATGACAGTTTTATTTTGCATGGTACATTAATAAGTGAGAACCCCATTTTATATACTAGTTTCTCATGAGTTCTTATATCTTTTAAGTAATCAGTCTGATGACTTTATGACACTGGCAAGATAATTTCTGATCCTTCAGGGTGAGACCTAGATATTGAACCGTGGAAATTCACTGGCATAACTCAGAGTATTGAATTCTCACGGCAGCCGGACCAGCACCTTGCCTGCTACTTTTGCAGTGCTTCTTCTAAACTTTAGCATAAACGATCTGCATTTTCTTAATTATCCCTGTGATTGCTTCTCTGGTGCAACTATGATAAAAATGAGACAGATAAAGTCTACCTTAAGTAGCTTATCAAATGTAAGCATTATAATACAATACAGAAATCAGGAATCCCCTTAAGAAGCAGTAGACTCACAGGCTACAAGAATGCAGGGGAGGCAGAAAGACTTTCAGTTGCAGGAAGCAGAGATGGCTTCATAAAAGAGGCAACACCTAAGAGCTCCTTAGGTAACAAGTAAGCAGTATATTTGTAGAAAGGTTGTGAAGGGGTATTCTGGGCATGCTATGAGTAAAGCAGGGAACTGATACTCAACCTAGGAAGTCTAGATTTTGTGAACTTGTGGATTCCTTTATAACTCCAGAGCAACTGGCAGAAAGATGGAATAGCATTCCATTGACTCGTTATCTTGCCCAAATAACTTGTTTGACAAAGACTGTGCCTCCAGGGAACAGAAGGGTCAGTAGTCATTTAGGTATCCACATATACACAAAGACACGTATACAATGAGAACAACTGAGGCAGAAATGGAAAGCAAAACCCTCAGTGTCTATGTCAGAGCCTTTCCCCAGACCAAGCTAAGTAAAATATGTCAGCACTTAATGTTAGCTATAAAGTATTCCTTTGGGCACAGGAATAAATATCATTACAGGAAACTACAGCAATATCTTGACATCAAGAAAAGAATATAGTCTTGCAAAGTCCTTTTAGGTCAAGAAAATTAGCTTCTAGGGGAAAATATATTTAAAAACAAAGAGATAATATTTTCAGAGCAAGTTTTTAGAAGGCAGTCTATTTTCAGTTCATGGTATCTATAGAGTGTCTGTGAAAAGCTCTTTAAAAATGTAAACACCCAATTGCATTTCAGTATGATAGGACCAGAAAGTCTTAAGTCTCCATAGGAATTTATGAGTTCTTGGTCATAACTTTGAAAGCCCTTTTCATAATCACATCTATCAACATATTGTAAAAAAAAAAAATCAATGAGGAGCTAACCCTCGGCTTTAGAAATGGTATATACTATCTAATTATTATTTTAATATAAAGTATTTCCTTGCCATTAGATGACTATCTAGCCCATATCACATGTAGTTGAGAAATCTGTTCCTTTATTTTTAGAATCATACTAATTTTTAAGTGACTGATTTATCAAAAAAAAATAATCTTCTGCTAATCAGAAACAATTGGGATCTGTAATCCCCTGATTTATTCCAGAGGTAAATTTCCCCAAAGATGTTTAACACCTATTAAGTTTTTGTCTCCCTAGGTATGAGAGTTTGCTGTCAGTTAAGAGAAAATTTCTAAGAAAATGTTAAAACCAGCTTAAATAACTTTCTAGTTCTATTTAATGTTGGTACAACTTCAGCGAAAACATTTCAAGTCAGCATTTCAAATTCAACTGCCAAGACTCAGGTAATATTTCCTGGACTCAATCATACAGGCATGAAACACTGCAGTTCTATCTTCAAAGTCCTTTGAAAATCTGTCTCATGGTATCTTTAGAAGAAAATATTCCAAAATGAAATGAAGAACTTCATTTTCAGCTGAATTTTCTTAACGTCTGTCACCTTCTTATGTGTGGGTTCCGAATTTTAAAATATTCTTCTTTTTGAACCTGTGGAGATTGTAAAAGGCTACATCCCTAGTAAAAATTGGTTTGAGATAATTCCCTGGAAAACTTCTGTCAAGATGTACAGTTGTCACTTCGGTTCACAATAGAACCAGGAGAATGTAACATGTAATAATGACTAATGCCCCTTTAAAAGATAGTGCATTTCTCTCTTTTCTTGTCTGCAAATATTTCAAATGTCTATAGGTACTGCATGGACAAGAGCCATACTTTAGATAAACACAGGTTTTAGTGTTTTTTGTTTGTTTGTTTTTTTGGTTAATATACTGTCTCCCTTAAAAGCAAAAATAAAAGCAAAATACTTGAGGCAGTATATAATGCAAGTTATATATAATAAACCTGTTAAAATACAACATTTCGACTTGTAGAAGAAGAGGAAAGTGTACTTTATTAATGATTTAGCTAATATTTTGTTTTGAGTTTCCTAGAATCCTGAGCCAAAAGAGAAATTAGCAAGCTATTAAATAAAGTTCATTATATGAAAAACATTGTTGAAGAGGGACAACTTTCTCCTGACTTTAAATTACAAATTAAGTTTATTACTTGAATCCAGGAGCAGAGTGATTGCAGTAATGGCCCCTGCTTTGCATGTGTCCGGCATCATGTCCTTTGGTAGTGCCTTCCCACTTTCACTCTTGACTTGGCCAGACTGCTTGCTTTGGCCAATGAAATGGTGGTAGAACTGATGCAAGCAAATTATTTTAAAAGTGCTTGCGCATTGGCGCCTACCCCCTGCTGCTTTTCAGACTGATCCACTACCATGCAAACAAGACACAGGAAGCCTATTGAATGAAGAGGAGACACACAGCCTAGTTCCCCCACCCCGGCCTCACCTCAGCCAACACCTAACTGAAACATAGACTCATGAGCAATGAAAAGTCTTGTTATTTTAAGTAACTGAGTTTGGGGGTTGTTTGTTATGTGGTGATAGCTAACTGATACAGATCTTTAGACAAGGGATATCTACTCATATAATGGACAATGTCTTATATAATAGTTTTTGAGCAACTACAGAACTATCTCCTTATGGAAAATGACAACCCTTGAGAGCATACCTTACATAAAAGTAAAAATATTTTTATTTTCCTCAGTGCATATTGTATCAAATGGTGTTAAATTCCTGCTAGAGACAACATACCCACCTCTGAACCACCTTGTTATTTAGAAAAGTCATCCTTTTAAGTCACACACAATAACACTGCTAAGGAAACAAAGGCTATTTTTAATCTAAAATGCATTAAACAGGGATTAGAGAGAATGAAATAAGCAGAGTAGAGTTTAGCCATGGTGCAATGTTTTGAGGGTGAAAACAAAGCCATCCATATGGATAACCTTTGAAAAACATTTTGTAGAGGGGAATTCTTCTAGAAAGCATGTCTTCTACAATCCATTTGATACTTGAAGTTTTTGTGTTCCTACTTTCAGTGGCACTTCCTGTAAAAATCCATTGCCATTTTCTTCACCGAAGTCTTTTTAAGCTTGGGGAAAATAGACTTGCAAAAACATGTCAAAAACAATTACATTTGAAATTTTAAGTTGTATGAAAGATGTCATTGGAACCCCAAGACTTATAGAATCTCTGGACCTTAAAAATTATTTAGGTCAACCCTATCTGACTCTTGAATTCTTTCCAGGAGGAACCTAACTTATCTGGATCTCTTCTGCCAAAAACACTTCCAGTAATAGAAACTTCTGTGGAGAATTATACTCCTTAGGGAATTTTTATGTAATAAAATGTTTATCCCTAGATAGAGCCGTTCGGTTTTAAGCCAGACTCCTGGTACAGCACAGGAAACCCCAGCTTTCCTTTCTGTAACAGTCTTCCAAATATTCAAAGACAGCAGCTCTTCTGTCCCCAGGTTCACCCAAGTCATTTCTTTGTTCACCAGGCTAAATGTGTCAGCATTCTTGGGTTGCAATTAACCAAAATAACTCTAGCTAACTCAAGCAAACAGGAATTTTATCGGAAGGATATGAGGGACTTAGAAAACCCCTGGAAGAAGCAGTTTTGAAACTAAATGAATCTAAGGTGTCTCTCTGGGAGTAGGAAACAGGAAAAGCAGAAGCTGTTTATTTACAGGAATAGTTTGATCAGGGTGTCCCTGCTGAGTTTGTCAGGTTCTTTGTTCTGCTGTTCCAAGAGAAAGCAGTTATATACAACTATGGTAGCTTTGGCTTAAGACACAGGGAGAGGAAGGGCCTCTGACCACAGCCTTACCAGACTGAATCCAGTGGGAACAGCTGTTCTCAAAAGAACATATGACTACTATGAAAAGGGGAAAATGGATGTTGGGTAGTCGAAAACAACAATTAAAATAATGTTAAACACTATTCTTTCACCCTCCTGTGAAGTGGCCTTGAGTCCCATCCATCTTGTTCCAGTGAATCACCCAGTGTCCTTGGCTGCCCTCTTAGACAGTGTTTTTTCAACATCCCTCTCAAATGGTGGTGCTTTGTAGTACTAGCTGCAATTTGATCAGCACAGAGTAGAATGTGGATGCCGTATATCTGTTAATGCTGCCCAGGATTATGTTCATGTTTTTGACACTGTCATCTGCGCATCAAATCAGACTGAATTTAAAGTCACCTAAAACCTAGTAATTAATTTTCTTACCATTTCTCTAGTCCATGCCACATCTGCCCCCATCATGATCATATCTCTTCCTGTGCCTAGAATACACTCTTCTACTTTCTGTTATTGCCTAATTAATACTTCCTTCTGCTTCAGACCTCACTCATATTACCTCTTACTGAGACCCAATTTCCCTTTTATAGATGTTTACAATACCATGTGTCTTTCCTTTACAGTACCTCATATGGTATAATTTCACATTTATGCATGTGATTATTTGGCTTCAAGCTGGTCTGGAAAGAAAATCTAAATTTCTTACTACATGACCTAGCCCAAGCCTTAGCAGCCAATCTCATCTCTTACCACTCCATTCACCGCTCCCACTGGCCGCCTTTCTGTTCCAGGACTGAAATCCTGCTGTTTCCTTAAGGCCTTCACACTTGATGTTCTCTCTCATTCCCCATTCTTTGCCTGACCACTGCTTATTATCAATTAGATCTTAGCTCAAATAATACAAAGAGAGGCCTTCCATGATTAACCTAAAGAAATATCATCCTCTTTTGTTGCTCCCCCACCACACACCAAAAGTCCATTTCTATCACCAGACTGTCTGTATTTTCTTCATAGCACATATTACTGCACTAAATTATCACATTCATGTTTACTTTATTGTTAGTTTCTCCTTCCACTGAAATGTGAGATCCTTATGAGTAATGGCATTATTTGTCTTATTTACTGTTGGATACCTGATTATCAGAAGAGTGCAGAGCCCACAGTGGATGCTCAAGAAGTATTTTTTTGAATTAATAAATGAAAGAATGGTCATACACAGAAGAAGTTGTCTTTTCCAATAGAGTTTAAATTTCATGAAGGGAGGGACTGCATCAGTTTTTTTCACTGTTGCATCTTTAGTACATCATCTGACACATAGTAGGTTCTTATTACAAATACATTTCATGAATGCAGTACTATATTTGCACTGTTAATGTTTTTGAACCTTCATAGGGAAATTTATATTTCAGGGATATTTATGTTCAGACCCTGACTGTTACACAATATGTGAGCTTTTCCTCATAATTTCCTATCTTCAGGAAAAGCAGTTGGCATCTTATATCTACCTTCATCCAAAGTAATCAGCAATCTCATTGGAGAAATTTGGCCACCACTGAGACTAGTTCTGCAAAAGAAAATTAGACTTGGATCTAACTATTTCCTAGGGCCATCAGTTTAATTGTGAACATCCAGTGTGAGTAAATCAGACTTCAAATTATATGTGTTTTTCACCAAATTGCTTAGTAACTGTGTCGACTCTCCCGTTCATTGATCTCTAAAATTGGGAGACTTGAGATGAAATTCCATTGTCCTAATATGTAGTTCAGTATTTCTCTGACTTTGGCAGCATATAAATCACCTAAGAACCTTAATAAAATGTAGAATCTGATTCAGAAAGTTTGGGATGGGGCCTGAGATTGTGTGTTTTTTTATAAGCTCCCATATGTAACTTAGCTGCTGATCCCAAACTGTACTTTAAATAAGGAATTAGATAACCCTGGATAATAACAATAAACACCAGCTGTATGCAAGTGCAGCACTTTGTAGTTTTCAAAGAACTTATTTGCAAATTAATTTTAAAAAAATCCCTACAAAGACCCAATTCTTCAGGTGTCAATGAGGAAACCAAGGTTGAGAAAACTTGTATCTTTAATTGAAGTAGCACAACTAGAAATTTAAGCATGTTTCTCATTCCCTGAACTCCACTTGTTCCCCCTTCACATCATCTGTCTGGATCTCATTCACCCACTCATTCTCAGTAAACTTAATTATGCTTCCATCACAACCTACTAGAGGGGCTAAAGATACAGCAATGAATGAGAAAAAGATCTTGCCAGGGTTTCTGATATGTAAATGGAATGATTGGCCCTTCCCAACTCCAGTGATCTGTGATTCTATTACAGTATGCCATGTTTACAAAATGGAATTTTAAAATTAAGCATTATCTTAGGTATCGTTTTCTACCTGTGTGCTCTCAGAATCAATAAACTTAAATTCAGCTGGTCATCACCATCATACAAAACTTCCTCCCACATTCTTTGTCTCATTGCATACAAGCATGTCTGAGCCTTATTTCATACTATCCAATCAATATTTAATTCTCCTCCTAACTTTTCCTCCTAGGTTGTGCTGTTTTGTGCTTGTCCTGGCCACTGCTGTCCTAGTTCATGTTTCCTCTTGTCTAGTCTGGCAGTGTCCAGTAGCACTTTCTCTGGTGATGGAGATTCTCTGTGTCTGCACTAATCCAATACAGTAGCTAGCCACTTGCCATATGTGGGTATTGAACACTTGAAAGGTGACCAATGCAACCGAGGAAGAGAAATTTTAATTTTCCTTAATTTTAACATAATTTTAAGTAGCCACATGTGCTTAGTTGCCATCTCTTGGACAGCATGTGTCTGGGCCCTTGCAGTAACTTTTCTGCCTGGTTTCCGCTGGCTTCTTGTTATACCCAAATTTATTTCCCTTATTCATTCACCAGAATGATCTTTCCAAAATGCAAATCTGATGGTATCACTTCTATACCTTAAGTTCTTATCCTCAGGATGAAGTCTTTGCTACCTGACTGGCAAGGCTCTTTGTGACCTGGCCCCTTTCTGAACCCACCAGCCCCCTTTCTGCCTCATAGTTAATGCTCTGTCAGTGAGCTATACCTTCTCCACATGTTGTCCTCTCTGTGTACCAAATCCTACATATCCTTTAAGAATCAGGTCATCTCCTTGAAAAATCTTCCTTGATTCATCCCCACCCAGGACCTCTGCTATGTTTTCAGGATACTCTAAAGATACATATATCATTTCAGGTAACCACACTATTTTATCTGTCTCATGTTTATTGGTGGTGATAGTGGAAATTCACCAGACTGTGAATTTCTTAAAAGGAGGGGTTATTTCCAATTCATCTTTATTGACTGAGATGCCATCATAGGTAATGAGCACTGCTAGCCGTTGAATGAATCAGGGATGAAAAGGAGAGAGGGAAGGAAGGAAGGGGGTATTAAACCAGTTAGTGTCAATATTTTTAAAATAAATATTGGCTGTTAACTGTTAGTGAATCTCAATTTTTCAGTTAACTTTATATTCTTATTATTACATAAATCCCAGTTAGATATATTTGATTTTTTTGCAGGAGTGCGTGATAGGTTTCCTACAAACAACTGACAATTTGAATTTAGTTTCAGTTTTACAAAATAAAAGGCATTCAGACACAGAAAGACAAATTTTACAAATTTTCTCACCCACGTGTAGGAGCTGAAAATTAAGACAATTGAACTCATGGAAATAGAAAGTAGAATAATGGTTACCAGAAGGTGGGAGGGGTGGAAAAGTGGTAATGGTTAATGGATACAAAAATATTGTTAGACAGGATGAAGAAAATCTAGAATTTGATAACACAATGGGGTGATTATAGTCAATAATAATTTACTGTATATTTTAACATAGCTAAAAGCATAAAATTTGAATGTTCCTAATACAAAGAAATGATAAATGAGGTTATGGATACCCCAGTTACCCTGATGGGATCATTACACATTATATGCCTATATCAAAATATCGCATGTACCTCATAAATATATATGCCTGTTATGTACCCATAATAATTAAATATACATTTTTAATGAAGAAAAATAAATAAAAGGCACTGGATCTTCTCTACATAGACAGATTATTTTAATCAGCCATATTATGTTTCCTTATGCTAAAATGTCTGGGCTTTGACTATATTGACTGGTGGACTTTTAAAGCCAGAACACACTAAGTTCAGCCATGTTGTAACTGTCCAGTGGATTTGCCTTGCCTGCTGCCTAGAGAAAGATGATTTATCATGACAGGGGAATTGCAATAGATAAAGAAAGAGTAATTCACTCAAAGCTCACTACGAGACAGGAGTTTTATTACTACTCAAATCATTCTCTCTGAGCCTTGGGGGATCAGAGTTTTTAAGGATAATTTGTTGGGTTGGTGGGGAGTGGGGAACAGTGAGTCAGGAGTTCTGATTGGTTGAGTTGGAGATGAACTCATAGGAAGTCATAGCTATCTTCTTGGGCTGACTCAGTTCCTGGGTTGGGGGCCATAAAATCAGATGAGCCAGTTTGTCGATCTGGGTGGAGCCAGCTGATCCATTGGGTGCAGGGTCTGCAAAATATTCTCAAGCCTTGATCTTAGACTTTACAATAGTAATATCCCCAGGAGCAGTTTGGGGAGGGCAGAATCTTGTAGCCTTTGGCTGCATGACTCCTAAACCACAATTTCTAATATTTTGGCTAATTTGTTAGCCTGAAAAGGTGGTCTAGTCTCCAGGCAAGAATGGAATTTGTTTATGGGAAAGGGCTGTTACTGTCTTTGTTTTAAACTATAAACTAAGTTCCTCCCAAAGTTCATTTCCATCCCAGTGCCTAAGAATGAACAAGGAGAGCTTGGAGGTTAGAAGCAAGATGAAGCTGTTTAGGTTAGATCTCTTTTAACTGTCACAGTTATAATTTTGCAATGGCAGTTTCAGTATCATTTTTCAGAGGAAGAAACTATACATCTTACCCATGATCAGTCAGTAGTTAGTAGTGAATTCAGTGGAACCTGGTGTGTATATGGATACATTCCAAAAGTCTAAATCTGGAAAGAAAGGCATTTTGTTTTTGAAATACCTGCTTCAGATGAATTTTTTTTTATTTGTTTGTTTTATTTTAATGACAATGATTTTGGTTGAGAGTTTACTTAAAAGTTACAAAGTTGTGCTGCCTTTTGTACTTCATGCTGTGCTAGTTAAAAGTGGGGTGGATCATCTGTCTAGGAATAATGACCATTTTCAGTTGAAAGTTGGGGAAGCCTGCCTTATCTCAAAAGCCCTTACCTTCGGGCTTCTGTTCAGATGGTATCAGCTGGAACAAATAAGCTGAGATTGCATTTGCTGTTTTCTGTGCTAATCTCAAGAAGGGTTCCAAAAATGGTTTGTCAGCAGCTGAAGGGAGCACAGAATCTGTGGGCATGACCATATTTCTCCTCACAAGAAAAATCACTTTTTAAGTTCTTTGGAAGTTGATTACTATGTGCTTTTTGCTCGCTCCTCAAAAGTAAGATAGTATCGGAATCTGTCATTTTCTACTTTGGATGTATGCCTAAACAGCCAAAGAAGTGCATCAAAAATGAGGGAAAAAATGTGGAAGGGCCAGCCTAAATGTATGCAGGGTATAATCTCTCCACAGACTATACCTACACAGGCAAAGTGAGGTGAAGAACTTGGCAGTTATCTAGGGGATTTTCCCAGTTTGGTTGATGCACTTGACCATCCAGAGTTCCTCTTCTTAAGTAGTTTTTGTCTGAATTTTCTGAAAAACAGAAATAGCACTAAATATGAATCCTGAACTCTGAATGATTGTGTTATAAGTCTCAAAAACTTTTTGGGATCAGCCGCTAAAAGAGAAGTCGAACACTTTTTCTTATGTCTCACACAATCAAGGTAATTTTATCGCACTCTGTCTCCCCAAGCCACTTTTCACAAGAAGAGTCCTCGTCCACCACCACCATCACCACCACAGGAGCAAACTTGTTTACAGCCTCATTGAGTCATTACTGTGCTACATTTTGAACACAGAGAGCAAAAGGACTATATGGCATGAGCTTATAGACTTGTGAGGAGACAGACAAGGAAGTGGCCAGTTATAATCAGGATGGGCTCCCATGTTGACCCACTTCTTCTGGTGTTTCAGCCATTTGATACTTGTTTTCTTTGCATACACTATTTCACAAGTGACACTGTGTATTCATCACAACTGTTTGGGGTGCAAATGACTGAAATCCAACTCAAACTGGCTTATAAGGCATTTTTGACAAATTTATTGAAGTATTTACATTCCATAAAATTCACTAATTTTAAGTGTACAACTCAATGATTTTTAATAAATTTACTAAGTTTTGCAACTGTCACCATCATCTCATTCTGCTTTATTTTCATAACCTTTCAAAGGGAATCTGCTGTGTCATGTATCTGAAAATTTTAGGGTTTGCTCTATATGCTAGGGGAATATCATCAAGATGTGATTTCTGTTGGTTTCATTCTCAGCCAAGCTATTCCTTGGTGAAATGACCAGTGACCCCTAGCAGATTATCTACCATTTTAGTAACCCCAGCAGAAGACATACTACTTCTCCAGTTGTTTGAACAATTGTCTTAGGGTGATACATATTTATTCTGATTGGCCTAGACTAAGTCTTGTGTCCACCCCTGAACCAATCACTTTAACCAAGAGTGTGTGATGCTCTATCATTGACCGTGCCTGAGTCACATGAAAACCCCAAAAGCCAGAGAATGGTGTTACAGCCACCCAAAGTACATGGTCTGAAAATGGGACGACATGATTTTCCAAAGGGAAATTGGGCTAATTATTATTACTAGACAAAAAGAAATGGATGCTGTGCAGGCAATACACTGGATGTCCATTTTACAGGAAAATTGTGATAAGAGTGATGTTGCTTCTTTCCTTTTGACTCTCCTGTAGTGGTTATCACAGAGCCTTTTATATAGCAAGTACTCAAAAAATATCTGCAGATTGATCATGGATAGGCTAAAATGTAGAACAGAACAAGAATGACAGACTTTTGTTTTCTTATTTTATTGTTGGGGAAGGCTGTAAAAATTAGGAAGATGAATAAATTATTAAAAGCTAATAAAGTGGGGCTTATCCGAGAGACTATATGGGAGAATGATGGTCAGAGAATGGCTGGATGGGTGTCAAAACTCAAAAGCAAATTGCAGTCAGACTCTTCCCCTGTGTGGGGGATTGAATGCACAAATATACGCCCCCATACACATACAGTTGGCCCTTGAACAACTAAGGGGTTAGGAGTACCAACCACCTGCACAGAAAGAAATTCACATGTAACTTTTGACTCCCCAAAAACTTAACTGCCAATAGCGTACTGTTTTTGTTGTTGTTGTTGTCATTGTTATTTTGAGAGAGACAATTTTGCTTTGTCACCCAGGCTGGAGTGCAGCAGCATAATCGTAGCTCATTTTAACCTCTTAACTCCTGGGCTCAAGCGATCCTCTAGCCTCACCCTCACAAGTAATTAGGTCTCCAAGTGCGTACCCCCACACCCGGGTGATTCTTTGATATTTTTGCAAAAATAGGATCTAGCTATGTTGCCCAGGCTGGTCTCAAACTCCTAGACTCGAGTAAACATACTCCCTCAGGTTCCCAAAGCACCAGGATTATAGGCATGAGCCACTGAATCTGTACTAATACTCTACTATTGACTAATGATAACAGAAACAGCTGATAAACACATTTTTTTAAATTGAAACCGTCTCACTTTGTTGCCCACACTAGAGTGGTGTGGTGGCATGATCACAGCTCATTGCATCCTTGACCTCCTGGACTCCAGCAATCCTCCCACCTCAGCCTCCCAGGTAGCTGGCAGGTGCACACCACCACACCTGGCTAATTTTTGTGTTTTTTGCATAGGTGGGGTTTCACCACGTGCCCAAGCTGGTTTCAGACACCTGGGATCAAGTAATCCACCCACCTCAGGCTCTCAAAGTGCTAGGATTACAAGCATGAACCACCATGCCCAGCCAATTAACACATATTTTGTATGTTATATGGATTGTATGCTGTATTCTTTTTTTTTAATTATTGAAATGGAGTTTCACTCTGCTGCCCAGGTTGGAGTGCAGTCGTGTGATCCCAGCTCATTGCAACCTCCACCTCTGGGTTCCAGTGATTCTCCTGCCTCAGCCTCCCAAGTTGCTGGGATTACAAGTGCCCATCACCATACCTGGCTGATTTTGTATTTTTAATAGAGACAGGGTTTCACCATGTTAAGCAGGCTGGTCTCAAACTCCCGACCTCAGGTGATCTGCCCCACCTCAGCCTCCTAGCGTACTGGGATTACAGGCCTGAGCCACCGCGTGGCCTATGCTGTATTCTTACAATAAAGAAAATATAATGTTATTAAGTAAATCATAAGGAAGAGAAAATATATTTACTGTTCATTAAGTGGAAGTACATCATCATACAGGTCCTTATTCTCATCCTCTTTGAGTTAAGTAGGCTGAGGTGGAAGAAAATTTGTTTATTAGTGGACTTGCACAGTTCAGACGTATGTAGTTCAAACCTGTGTTGTTCAAGGGTCAGCTATATATATATATATATATTGGTTGATATATTTTATATAGATTTTGTTGACCTTTCTTTTTTTTTTTTTTTTTTTTTTTTTTGAGACAGAGTCTTGCTGCCTCACCAGGCTGGAGTGCAGTGGCAAAATCTCAGCTCACTGAAACCTCCCCACCACTGGTTCAAGCACTTTTCCTGCCTCAGCCTTCTGAGTAGCTGGGACTACAGGTGCATGCCACCATGGCCAGCTAATTTTTGTATTTTTAGGAGAGACAAGGTTTCACCATGTCTTGACCTCGTGATCCACCCACCTTGGACTCCCAAAGTGCTGGGATTACAGGCGTGAGCCACCATGCCCGGCCTATTTGACCTTTCTTAATGCTCTTTCATCAGAAGAGTAATACTAGTGAATGAGCTGGAATTAATTCAGTGGTATACCATATGCTGGCAAAACCTGGTACATTATCATTTATATTCACAAAACATTTTTTTCAAACTATGCAAATCTTTACATCTAACAGAAAAACAGTAAGTGAAATTCTGGAATCTTTGGAGTACACAATTCAGTAGTAATAGATACATTAAAGTGTATTGTTTATAGAAAGGGCCAGAGTTGAAAATTGTGAAGGAACAACCTGTATTTTAAAAGTAAATTTTATACCGTATTTCCTAAAAGGAATACGGTTCACAGCAAATTTTAGATCCATAAAAACTTTATTTTCTAGTGACTTTTAAGGTTCTCTTTCTCGACAGGAACTTCACGAAAGAATGGCAAAATATTTCTTTCTTCCACTTACTGCAATGTGACTATGAAGATGCTGTAAAAATTTGCAAATTAGGTTGTAAATAGCTGCAATGAAAGCATTAACTCTCATAGCCACATTTCCTGAAGTGCACTTTACATTATGGTGGAGATAGATATTAAGAAATAAACCTGAATGCTTATATAAAAAGTCCAGCCTCCTATTTTTCAAGCACAGTGGTATAATTGCAGCCGTAACTTATGGCATACTTTGTAGGATTGCTGATTAATTACACAGACCTCCTGATGTTTTATATTATTTTCAGCTTTGTTTCCCTCTGCTATGTGACCACTACAAAGTGAGTATCCCTAAATCACTTATTATTCAGGTTACCTAATTTTTTAAAAATGAATTTGCTATTAACATCCTTTTCTTATATACCACTCTAACTCATAAATGCTAAAAATCATTCTGCTCCTTACTTTTGCAGCTAACTCTTACACACACTCACTCACTCACTCCTACACATACACATACAGACACACACACTTAAAGATGCTAATAAATTCCTGATATTTACCCAATCAGACATGTCTGACAGTTCTGCATGACTTGATCTGAAGTATTGGACACATCAGCTGTGCAGCAAAGCATGTTTTGTTAGGGATAATACTAACCAATCTCACTTTTAAAATGATTATAGGGATCTAACTTGAATAATTTGCTACTGTGGATTATTTGGAAACAGTTGTAGCACATTTTGTTTGTTGCTTGAGATTATCAGTGTTTTCAGAAGGCTGTATTCCTTTCATAGTTCTTTTGAGTTTAATGTTTACACAAAAGCTCCATTTACCAGATTTTTCAATAAATGTAGTGTGCTGATTATTAGAGGAGGATTTGCCAGAAAACTCCTTTACATATACATAGTGCAAGTATGTTCAGATATTATCTTCTTCTTTGCTTTAAGTAGGTCAGGTTCACAATGAACTGTTCTCCTCAAACCCCTCCCCTTCATATCCTTATCAAATTCCCTTTTTCACTGTCGCATCTAAATTACTATCTTCTTTGCCACCAAGATTTTTAATTATAAGACCTTCCTGCTCCTTTCTTAAGCTCTTCTCTTTTTTTCTGTTGTAAACTTCCCCTAGGAATTAGGAAAAGGTCCTTGCAGATTTGGGCTATTAAATAGGAGAGGGCCCATATATCAAGTCCTTAAATGTTCTGTTATTATGAGAATTATTTATTGGAACCCATTACCTGTTCGACTTCACAGTTCTTTTTAGATGGTTTGTCTGAAAAGAATAAAGGCTCTTCCTTGAAATGGAATTGCTTTCTTTGCTATCTAGGGAAGAAAATAGTTGAGTCTAATAGTTGAGAGAAGAGAGGAGGATTGCTGCAAGGACTTGAGTTGATCATGGAAATTTCTCCTATGCAAAACAGATCTGAAGGTACAGAAAACATAAAAATAATTTCCCTGGGAAAAGAACACCCAAGTATTAACTTCAGCACATAGCATGCATTATTGAGCTTTACAGAAAAAGTAAATACAGCTTACACACCCTCAAGATTTTTTGGTGACATCTCTGTTTATCCCAGACAGTGATTTCTCTGTTCAGTTTTATGAGGTGGAGAGTCGTCAGGAGGTCTGGAAGTGTTCAAAACCATTGTGCATAGTTTCATTTTGGGGGAGAATGTCATAATTTGCTTCCGAATCCTAAGAAATCTCTCACCTCTACCCACACATCAAAAAAGGCAGGGGGATAGAAAGATGGATAAGACCTGGGGTTTGATTTCTGGAAATCATTTGGGTAAATGGGGTGATGATATATTGAGGCAGTGTACCGTCAATGCCACCTGAGTAGATTGGGCAGCTTTGGAAAGTCATTAATTGGCCATAATGTGATTTGCCCAACACAGTTTATACTTATGCAGAACATTGTAAGAGGAAGTTGATCGTGGGAACATGGTTGAAATAGATGTGTGTTTCACAAGGTACAAGATTGGCACTTCTCCAAGTATTCAGATCGTCTTGGATGGTACGTAGTATACAGACATTAAAAAGCACTGAGCAGCATAGTTCTCTTACACTCCTTCTGAGAATATCAAGGGGAAACTCATGATTGGTCCTAGCATGTCTGAACACTTTAGAAGCCCTGAGTAATCCCTTTTACCAAAAAAAGAATAAAAAAGGTAGTCCCTAGGCTGAGAATCCTGGCAGACAACTTTACCTAGCTAGAATATAATACCTTAGGTGTGCTTTTATCATATTTGTTTTTATGGTTACCACTATTTATGGCAAGTAGATACTGGTTTCCATGTATCATAGCAATATCAAGTTTCCTTTATTCTTTAATTTTGAACTTTGAGCCATTTAAAAAATATTGTGACTCTTGGTTATTAGAATGATGCTGAAAATAATAACAACAGAAATGATAATTGTAGCTAACAATTACTAGTTGTTTAACATGCACCGTCACAGTTATAAATGTGTCACAGGAATTTTTACATTTAACCTTCTTACGAAAAGCCTATGAAACTGAGGTGCTAGTATTATGACCCCCGTTTTAGAGATGGCAGTCTGGAGCCCAGAGAGGTTGAGACTCCCAAGTCACATGTCTAACAGATAGAGAGGCAAGGATTTAGGCTGTCTGGCAGTACACGAATATGGCAGAAATTGAGAGATGTCAGGAGTTCAGGAAAGGAGTTCAGGAAATGGATGACTGTTGGTGATACTGAGTTTCCGTTTTTCCCAGAAGGCAAAGATGAAACTGCTTTATGGGCAGGGAGAGACCTTGGGGATTTTAACTGGACCTTGACAGTGGTGTTCTATCGTGATAAGTGAATGAACTAGTAGATTCCACTTTAGTTTTCTCTCTTAGAAATATTAAAAAGTTCTGGTTTAAGGGGTTGAAGCAAATAAAGTATGATCCTGCAATCACCAAAGAATTGTGAATTGGGTGCACAATAAAATTAAAGCATTTTTTATTTCCGGCATGGCCAGTATTGCTATTTGTCTTGTAGAAACATCTTCTCTTTACTAAATTTTGTAATCTATATAGTGGGTGTCCCCTTTCTAATTAATAATTAATATTGTCTTCCAGGCATTTTAGTTACCAAGGGGTAAAGGAAGCTTCTGTGATCTCAACTTCAGGTTATTTTTCACATATTCTTTACTTTTGCTTCTGCTTTGAGACACATTAATAGGGACACAGATTTCTCAATATTAGGAAAAGCTATTTTGACAAGAAAAATTAGAAAGCAAACATAAAAAAGAGAACTATTTAATTAAAACCAAAGATCCAATGGCAAATTTAAAGAAAATTCTCTTAAATGTGGTTATATTTTGAGCTTCTTGTTTCATTTCTCTCCTACACCCCCCGGCACTGCAGGATGGCATGGTAGGACAAGTGCAGGCTTTGTAGCGATCGCTGAGCTCAAAACTCCACTCTGTTTCTTATAAATTACATTGACCTTGGATGTTTTAATTTACCTCTCTGAATTTCATTTTTCTTAACTGAAAAATTAGGATAATGATACTCCTCAGAATTGTGCAGATTAAATGAGATCATAAATGCACGCAGCCAACAGTGCTCAGTAGGATATTGTAGGTGCTTAATAAACTTCTTAAGCATTTCCATGTGCCCAACACTCAGCTTAGTATATTTACAGTTTTTCCTCTGGGTCTCGTGGTCCATTTCTGTCCATGTCTTCTTTATTTCTAATTATTTCTAGAGACAGCTGCACTTGGTTATTAAACTGTTCTTTTATAAGCTACTCTAGTGTCCTGAGTTTGTTATATACAACTTCCCGAGTGCCGTATATATTTTAATAAGTTTTTTCTCATTCTAAAAGTTACATTACTTATTATGAAGCTTTGGTAAAAGTATATGGAAGTATAAAAATAACAACTATTACTTTAAAGATTACTATTACTTTAAATAATATTACTTTCCTGTCCTTACCCCCATTCATCTTCACAATGCCTTATGGAAATTACGTTGAAATTATCTCAGGTCCTAAATTCTCAGAAGAAAGAAATTCTAAATCTTGTATTAATGCAAACATGCAGAGATCTTGCATCAATTAAATATAGCAATTTAAGAAGCAAATTTTAGACAAAAAGACATCCAAACATGTCCTTTACTTTGCTTCCTTTTCCCAAAGACGTGGTGTTTTCAGTGTTATATACTTACCGTGTGAATAAATAAAATCACAAAATTTTACCAGCCCAGGAAAAGTATTTCTCATGTTCATCACGTACTGTGTCACAAAGAATAATTAAAATTCACTCTGTAATCTTTAATACTCATCCAGCCCCAGGCAGAGAGTTATTTCCAGGTTATTTTAAAGGGCTTTCAAACTGTTGTTAAGATGAAGGTAAACCTGGATCAAACCAGGTTAAACAAACACAAGTTTATTTTCTCTTTTGAGCAGTGCTGCAGACAAGGGCAATAGGGTCTGAATGCAGCTTGTTCTTCAGGTGGCCTGAAAGGCACAGGTTGTCCAGTGGTTTATTAAACCCAAATCTTACAACAGAAAGCAAATTATCTCTAAGGGAACTTTGTCACCAGGGTGTCTGTTCAATAGTGATGTCTATTGCTGCCACAGAGGCTACATGGAAAGATCAATGACAGGTTTGCCTGAAACTACCCCTGGAGTAGGTGTCTTCCTATTGACCTACATTTAAATTTGCTATCCAAAATACATTTTTTTTTCTTAAGTTACGGAGAAAAGTCATGTTCTAGGGGTCTCAATTGACTCTTTATAAATTGCACATTACCACAAAACAATCTCTCTTTCTTCTATAATTCAAAATAATACACTCCTTCCCATCATGCTGAAAATGTCCATGTATCTTTTGAAATCAAGTATGTAAGCTTGGGCAAATTTCAGTTAACAGTTAAAATACCTTTTGAATTTTATTAAAAGAGATAGCCAAGGAAATTCAAAGCAAAACAAGTCTTTTTTTTTTTTTTTTTTTTTTTCTTTTCAGAGAAAAGTCTTGGTATTATTTGCTATCAGGTAGGTCTATAGCATACAGCATACCCATGCCAATTAATTTGCCAGGCTTTTCTAATTTCTCAACTGGCACAAAGCCAGGCACCCCTGTATTGCATCCATATGTCAGCTCTTGTGGTCACAGGCTAATTCTCCTGTTGATAGGTAAATATTTGAGTCTTTATCTCTGTCTTTTCATTGCTACTTCTCCACGCCTTCCACATTGTGACTATTTCTCGGGAATTGCACTCCAAAATTATGCTATATTGTTATTGCCTCAAGGGCAAGTAAAGACAATGCCTTTCTCATAAGCAGTTCAGCTTTCAGGCAGAACAGCTTAGAAAACCATAGGTTTCCATTTTGGTGTATACCTCCTCTGTCTAATTTTGGTTATAATTTCAGCACCAAAGTAAATATTTATTACTTGGTCAGAGTAACAAGAAAAAGATCAAATGGGAGAGGTAGTTTAATCCAACTGGCAAACAGGTTTAATTAAATAAGAAATTAAAATTGCAAGCAGGCCTCAATTTTTTTTCCCTACTGGACTTTTATTCTTTTGTCCATTACCCATTACCACCCCCAAACTTTTATACTCCGCGTTTGATTGTTACTGTATCACCAAAAGAGCAATAATTGCAAGTTTCTGTTAGCTGTTGTTGGGGAAAAGGCCAAGCCTTCTACAGGCTGGAAGGAGGCTGAGCAGTGGTGATGGGAGGTGGTGCCAGGCCCACAGAAGCAGAACCCCTCCTTCTTGTTACTCCCTCTGCCCCCGTCTAAGGGCTTCAAACAAGGTCTAACAACCCTAGAGGGTTTCCTGTCTTGATACCTGTTATGGGTTAAACAGTGTCCCTGTAAAAATCATATTTACCGAGAATCTCAAAATGTGACCTTTTTTGGGGCCTTTGCAGATGTAATCAAGTTAAGATGAGGTCATACTGGATTGCATAGGCCCTAATCCAATGACTGATGTCCTTATATAAGGAGAGGGAAATTTGGGTACAGAGGGAAGACAATATAGAGAGACACACATCAGCACCATGTGATGATGGAGACAGAGACTGGAATGATGCCCCTGCAAGACAAGGAACACCAAAAAAAAAAAAAAAAAAGAAAAGAAAAAAAAGGGCCAACAGCCACCTTAAGCTGGGAGAGAACCATAGGGTTTTTCCCGCAGAGCCTCCAGCAGCAACCAACCTGGCCAATACCTTCATGTCAAACTGCCACCCTCCACTGAAGCAGGAAAGGCCGTGAAACAAACCTCTTGAAAACCGAACTGGGAAGGAAGTGGTGATTCATTCGGCTGGGAGCTGCAGCGGCATAGATGCCTAACAGCCAAGCTCTCCAACAAAGACAATCCTTGCCCTTTGAAAGGCTTACAACTCTAGAAATTACAGGTGAAAGGGTCTTGATCCATGAAGTAGGCGTGGGGTATGTGACTTAGGTGGGGGTCTGATCATGTTTAAGTAAAAACAATGCCTTCTGGAAAGATTCCTCCACACCATATCCATGATCTATAGATGGGATTGTGGTTAGCAGTAGGGGTCTTAGCCTTAACCTCACTGGCAGCGCCAACTGGTTCCTCCTCTAGCTGACCTCTGACGTCTCCTTTTGAGATCCAATGTAGATTGAAGAGGATTAATGGTCTTCTTCCTCACCACCACTGCCAGAGTATAAATCTTTATTGTTGTAAAGCACCTGGTTTGTGATATGCTGCTACGGCAGCCATAGGAAGCTACTACCACACCACACCCATTGTCCCCTCCCACTCCATTGCTCTGTTCTCTCTGTGCAGTATGTCTGGAGTGGGAACATAGAAGAGGGGGTAGATCATAGCCTTATAACCACAGGCTACCCTCAATCCCTGTACTATGTACTCAGGCACATGCTGGTGGTGGTTTAAAGTCAGGGTTCACAGTCTCAAAGGCCTGCGGGGGCCTGGTAGGAACATTAATGAGAGGTTCAAGCCAGGAGTGGATGGGAGCTAGAAAGCCCATCATCTGCTCAAAGGGCTGCTGCCCGTCTCCTCCAGCCTATTGGTGCCCCGAGGGGCTATGTTGCCAGTAGTGCCCTGTCTTCCCATATGCCACAATTAGCCAGGAATGGGCTTTTATATGAAATCACACAATTATTAGATTATTTTTTTTAACTGTGTAGAAAAAGCAAACACATCTGTGGCTGGGAAGTTCCTCTAGTCTATTAATGAGGGTGACATGTGCCCAGCCAGTCCTGTCCTGTTTTATGAAGCACGAGAGACCTTTGGTTGCGGGATGCCTGCCTAACTGCCCTCATTCTAGAACATTGCTGATGGCTCCTGAGGTCAACAGTATTTCCTACCTGGAGCCAGGCCTCCTGTGACAGCGCTGCCATCCTCCCCTCTGCTATCCTCCTAGGTTTCTTGAGCTGAGAAGTAGTATTACTGAAATGTGAGTTAGTTGCTCACCCCTTGCAGAGTTCAATTAACAAGAGTGAGGTCTGGTATAAAGAAAGTGATTTATTCCAAGGCTAGCTTAGGGGAAGAAATACAGGTGTCCTGCCTTAAGTGCACCACTTCACTTTTGGAACAGAAAGCGGGTACTTTTAAAATGTAGAGGAGGAAGCAAGCAAGGGAGGGGGGTCCATGTGATAGCTGTGGTCCCTTATCTATTAGGTGGTCGAGCTCATGACTGCTGACACCTTTGTGGACAGGACGAGGCTACAAACTCACCAGGTAGGAAGGAGTTTCATATCTCTTGAGGCATTCTCCTGGCAGGAGGGAGTTTTGTAAAATTGAGGCAGCCTCCTGGTAGGTGAAAGTTTCTTTCTGGAGCGCACCTAAGCACTTAGATGAACTTGCCTTGTAGGCAGTGTCTGGTGAAAGGGCGGTAAAAGGCTATAATTGCATTTCTAAAGGGCTAAGTAGGAACTGGGGAACCAGGGGAATGAGAAAAGAAAAAAGAGAAAGAAAAAGAATTAAACCATCTTAGAAAAATGGAGCTACTTGGTGACCATAGCAGTAATTATGTTAACTATGTTTGGGATTTTGTAATAAATTTGAGCTCTTCAGGAGTCTAGCATCTTTTGTAATGTGTATATCTGTTGTTTCACTTTCAGACTTTCAACTTTGAAACATGTTTTCTGGAACCGATCATATATAAAAGAGAATAGAAGCCTCTTAAGGCCCTTTGAGATTTTGTTTAAATTGCACATAATTTTAAGTGAGCTACTTTATTCTCAATCTAACAATAATAAAGATGATTTAAAATTTAACATGATAGTTTGTCACTTTGATGTATTTTGTTTGTTGAAAGGAAATGATCACTCCATAATTTCTTTCTTTGCAGAAGGGGAGAAGCGGTTTTCTAAGTTGTATTCTAAAGGGATTTATTTCTAAGAAAGTGTTGCAGTGTGACTTAAAGGCAAGCAAGGATATGCTGTTTCCCTCTCCTGCAGTTGGGCTTCCCACTGAACTGCTCACAAAAATCATAGGTCTCCATTTTGGGATAATCCTCCTCTTTTGGGTGATAGAGTGAAGTTGGAAGCTTTTGTCATCTGTTACTAAAGCCCCCAAAGAGAACAGATCAGCATTTTTAAAGGTCCTGTGTCCCCTGACTGGTTTTGATTTATAGGACTGACAATGTCAGCTCTTCAGTGGCTGCAACCCAGAGCCTCATATGAAGAAAGAGATTCAATTTATCTCATGAGTCCAGATTTGTTCCTATCCTCTGTGGATCCAGAATCTCCAAATGACAGTGAGGGAACGACTGCTTCTTTATGCTCTAGGTAATTTACTGTGTTGAGGATTAGGTGACCTCTTTTCATGTAGGAAAAATTAAGTCTTGTGTCACGTCTTTATTTTTACTACTTGCTGCTTTATCATCTTTGACTTTTCTCTGATACCATCAATAATTTAAAAAGGACCCACAGGTAGGTCGGGACTAACCTATTTTAAGCCAAGAACAGATTTACATTTTCAGTTCTTTTTATCTTACTCCATCACTATTCATAAGTATTAGGAGAAGCTCAAATTTCATTATCACCCTAATAGCTACAAGTTAGTCAGTAGTCTAAATTGAGGAAACCAAGATGAGATGGATCACAAAGGAAACTGAAATCTCATCCGGAAACAAACATGAAAATAAAGCTATTACGCGGCATTGTTGTCTGGGGTAATGCCCGAGGTTTGACATCTCATGCCAAGAAAATTAAGAACACGGACACACACAAGGAGTGAGTTTAGGAGCCGAAGTTTAATTAGCAAAAGAAAGAGAAGGGAGAACAGCTCTCTCTCTTGTGAGAAAGAGGGACATCCAAATGAGACCTCTGGCTTGTGTTGGAGTGCACTGGATTTTATAGACAGGCTTGAGGAGGCGGTGTCTTATTTACATAGGGCCCAAAGATTGGTTAGACCAGGTGCGACGTTTACATAACTTGTGGGGAAGCTGGCTGCCCCACCCTAATGTTATGTAAATAGGGTCTTTGCCTGTCCAGCCCCATGCTGTCTGCTTCTTGCTATACACATGGCTGGCAAAGAGAAAGAAAAGTGGGGCCATTATTTTAAACATGCTTAGTCCTAGGTAGCCTTTTCATATTGGCATAACTGCCAGTATTCACCCATGCAAGCTTCCAGCTTGCTTGTCTATGTCCGCAGCTTGATTTTACAAGCTGCTCTTTGTTAGAAAAGAAAATGATTTGAGGCTGCTTTTCGTTAAAAGGAAAACCTTACTGAGGACTCCCGTACCCTCACTGTCTGCCTAAATGATTTCTTCTTAGTTTCTATATCACTATCCTTGGACTAGATTTAGGTACTATATTCATGAAAAAAATGAATGTAATGTTAGTGGAAAAACTCTTTTTGTAAGTTGATAGAGGATCCAAATTGAGAGGAAGAAAATATCTAAGAATTTATATTGAGTTGCATTTCAAAATTTCTTGAGCTAGCCAAATTTGTACCTCAAGGCCAAATGGTAGCTTTATAGCTTATTTCTGGCTTATAAAAAATCCCATACAACATTGGCTGGGTGTAGTGGCTCAGGCTGTAATCTGAGCACTTTGGAAGCTGAGGCACTCAGATCACTTGAGGTCAAGAGTTTGAGACCAGCCTGGCCTACATGCTGAAACCCTGTCTCTACTAAAAATGTAAAATATTAGCTAGACATGGTGGTACACACCTGGTTCACATCTGTAATCCCAGCTACTAGGGAGGCTGAAGCAAGAGAATCGCATGTATCCAGGAGGTGGACGTTGCAGTGAGCCGAGATTGTGCCACTACACTCCAGACTGTGTAACACAGCAAGACTCTGTCTCAAAAAAAAAAAAAAATCCCATAAAACACATTAAAAGGAACAGATCAAATTGTATACTTAGCCTTCATGCAGAAAGATAAAACCAAAATTACATGATACAACTGTGTATAAAGAAATATCAGGTACATTTTTTTCATATTCAGAATGGTGTGGTTCTTCTTCCATTACAGATAGCTTTCATCAATCTTCTACCAAAAAGTTCTATCGAGGCAGTTATCACAGAATCATCTGCAGAATCCATTCCCTCCGTTCCACTTTTACTACCACTGTCACCTGAACAAGTTCAGTAATTTCTTGAAAAGATTGCACTCTTCCTGTTGTAAAAGCTGATAACTCCATTTCTAATATTTTAAATCATTGGCTTATGTAACTGGGGCATCCAAGGTGTTGAATTCCACTATGGACAGCAAGAATGTCATAAGGTCTCTGCTTCTCTTTCTCTCTGTCTTTTGGGCTCTGTTTGTCTTTGCTTAGCTTCCTTAAGGCATGCTGTCTCTATAGAGTAGGCAAAATGATTGCCAGCAATTCTAGATTCTCAGTTTTCAAATTTAGCAATTTCAGCAGAAAGAGATTTTCTCAAAGAGCTCCTGGTTTTGATGACATGCTTCTACACCAATCACTATAGACAAGAAAATAGGGTCTCCTGACTGGCCAGCTCTAATTCCCTGCCCATCTTTATAGTTAGATAGTCTGTGAAACAGCTTTCCCATTGAAAAAAGTAATGCTCCTTTTACTATGTACTTATAGAATGTGTATGTTATCATATATAATGCACTGGCATTATTTCTAGATATATAATCATCTAAACTCGTGATTTATTATGAGCTTGTTGAGAACAGAAACAATAATTTTCCCATCACTAAAAAATAGCACGAGGCCTAATATAGAGGAAGTATTTAGTAAATAACTATGAATGAATGAGTTCAATATATCATCCCCCTTCTATGTCTATTTGGTATCACCTGTATGCTTTGTGAGGCATAATAATGTGTTGTAGAACTTCAGAGTGGCAGAACTGCTCAGAAGTTGTCTTAGCCTTAACACAATCCTTTGCAATTGCTTGAAACAATTACAAAGGGATTGTAATCTGGGTCCAGGAAGGCACAGAGCTTCACTTAATAGAAGATGTGACTAACTCTGGTCTATTGATGAGGATCTCACTGACATATGCCCAGGCAACTGTCCTGCCTGGTGCATGTTACGTGTCAGGAATTATTCTAAGCACTATGCATCTTTACAACAACTTTATGATATAGATATAGATATAGATATAGATATAGATATAGATATATAGATAGATATAGATATATACACACACACACACACAAACAGACAGACACACATTATATAGTTACTTTTATTATCCCATTTTCACAAATAAGGAAACTTAGGTACAGAGAAATTAACTTTCCCAAAGTCACACAACTCCTAAGTAGTAGAAGCATGATTTGAGTGTAGACAGTTTAGTTGCAGAGTTTATGTTCTTAGTTACTACACTATACTACTGTATAAAAAAGTTGTTGAGTTTCTCAAAAGAATAGTTTACCAAACTTCATATTATTCCCACATTTGGATAATAGGAAGAATAAATAATCACAGCAATATGATGTGATCTAATGAAGGCTGCTGAAAGTTACCCCTTCTACAAATGATCTCCCTCAGTGTCCTTCTCTCATCTATAATTCTAACAGTTAGGGTCTTCCTTCATTTACTTACCTATTTGCAAATAACATTTGGAGAGTTAAGACTGTAAACCAGTATCAGGCACTGAAATCTTTAAAATGAATAGTAAATAGTTTATAAAATTATTTTGTAATTTCATAAGGCCCATAGGAAATTGGATAGGGAATCTCTAAGGACAAGGGGGAAAGAGAGCCTTGTACTAAGAGTGTTAAAAGCTAGCTGGGTTTTATGCAATACAGATACCAAAAGTAGGAAGCAGGAATGGAAATGATGGTGGGGAAAACATTTGAAGAGTGTGGAGCACTTTAAGTTAAAGGAACTTTTCAGGTATCTTATCTCATTATAGAAGAAGGGATTTAAAAACTGAATTAGACCAGTAGTTCTCAACTGGGGGTGATTTTGACCCTCAGGGTATCTTTGGCAATGTCTGGAGATATTTTTGATTATCATGACTTGGGGAAGGGTTAAAGCTGCAGGAATCCAGTGGGCAGAGGCCAGGCATGCTGCGCAGCATTCTCCCCAGGACAAAGAATTGCTCAGTCCAAAATGTCATCAGTGTCAAGGTTGGGAAACTCTGTCTCAGAGTTTGCATAAGTAACTTGGCTATGCCATATACTTGACAAGTTTCCGAGTCAAGGCTAGAACCCAAGTCATCTGATGAGAAACCCTTTACTTGTTTCTGTATTCATGTCCTTCAGCATGTTAGTTTGATACAGGCGATGGCTTTCGGTTTTGGGAATGATCATGATACTATTTTTAATGGTATAAGTTATTAATAGGTATTTTTGCTTTGAAAGTCATCTTACCCCTCAGAATGTTTAATATTCTCCAGGCCAGTGTTACCTCATGGAAGGTAAGTCCATAAGTAAAACACAAATGTCACCTTACATACTGAATTCTCATATGCTAACGTTTCACAATTTCTAGCAAATTATTTTATAAATGGAATGTGACTAACTCCTTTAAACCTATTTTTGTTATTACTGAGGTAATTAAGATTTGTTCACCACTCTGTGAGTACATCTGCTCATTGCCAAATGAGGTATCAGATGGTCTTTATTGAGCAACTGTTATGTGTGTGTCTGTGATGTGAATGAACAAAAGGCCTCTTGTCTGTCTTTTTTTTTTTTTTTCAGCCAGAGCTTTGATTTGGCTTATGCTAAATCATTTTTCTAAATTGTAGCTTTGAGACATTTTATTATAAGAAGTTGGTAGTCATATATGTAAACTAATAAGAAGTTAAAATTCATCATATATTTACTTAGTTTTAACCTTGATCTTCTAGTAAATGTTCAGCTTCATAGCTTCATAGATTTTGGCTGCTATGTAAGGACATTCACCTTTTTCTGAGTGATTAAAGGAGTAATTTGTTGATGAGAATCTCTTACTCTTTCTTTATTGGCAGCACGACTTGCACCTCTGCTTCTTGTTTTGTCACTTTGGATTCAGACACCTCTATAGCCATCACTGAGGGCAGATTTCAGTAGACTTTGAAAAACTTGTTTTACCTGAGGCTCCTTATGCTTCCTGGTTTGCAAAATAGAATGACCCACAAATCCTTCAGCAGCAATGGTCAGCCTAGGAGTTAGCACCTCACCGGCCAAGGCTCCAGCTCAGCTCCCTTGCCTCCAGCAGGAGCATGGCTCACCCCAGCCCAAAGGCCAAGGCCTCCCACGCCAGAGCTCTACCAAAAAGCAACATGGGTACCACCAGCCACTACAAACTGCCCAACCACAGGTGCCCTCGTGCCTTGTCTGCATCTTGTACCTTGATTTGGGATGACTCAGTTAATTCGTATATTGATTTCAGATTGTTAGAAATAACAGTCAAAATATAAAAAGAAGACTTATTTAATTACTATGTTAAAAAATATATTAAAAGGATATTGTCCAATTTTGCCTATAAATACGAATGACTAAGAGAACACAACTTTTTTTTCTTTTTTTCTTTTTTTGTGTGTTTGAGACAGGGTCTCATGCTGTCTCCTAGGCTGGAGTGTAGTGGTGCAATCTTGGCTCACTGCAACCTCCACCTCCTATATTCAAGTGATCCTCCCAGCTCAGCCCCCTCCCAGGTATTTGGGACTATAGGCACAAGCCACCACGCCTGGCTAATTCTTGTGTTTTTTGTAGAGACAGGGTTTTGCCATGTTGCCCAGACTGGTCTTGAACTCCTGAGCTCAAGTGATCCTCCCACCTCAGCCCCCGAAAGTGCTAGAATTATAGGCGTGAGCCACCACACCCAGCCTAATGAACAGAATTTTAAAGATGAAAGAGAACCACTGCCTAATAAATATCAGGAAACATCTAGGAATCTTACTGATCCTATCTTATCTAATTCTTGCTATCAATCTGTAAGATGGACATGGTTACTTCTATTTTATGGAAGAGGAAGTAAAAACTGAGAAAGTTAAGCAAGTTGCCTTTAGTCTGTATAGCTAGAACCAACAGCACTGGAATGTGAACTCCCAATCCTCTGATTCCAAAATTCTTTTTAGAGTTCTTCCACCTTCATACCCTCTCATCAGCCTGACTCATAGATCTGGACTGGGTCCTCAGGAAGACTATAGCTTCTCTATCCATAAGAGCCTTCACAAATGTTTATGTGGCATTTGCAACTCTGTGCATTTACGCCTTCACCTGTGTTTTGAAAATGCTTACTCAAAAGTTCTATGAAGTGAGGCTTTGCCCATCATAGCCCCTTGTTTCAGATATCTGAAATGGCTCTGTTAAGTCTAGCACTAGTGCGAAGTGGTTCAGCCACTCTGAATTCCTACAGCATATTATCATTTTTTCCTTTAGGGTATTTATTTATTCACTTATTTACTCAGCCACTTAAATATTTCTAGTATCTACTACATGCCATCCTGTGTACTAGACCCAGGAGTTTCAGTCGTAAGACAAACACCATCCCTTCCCTCAGAGATGCTACCATTCTATGCGATAAGACAACAAGCAAACAAATAAAATTTCCAGATTGAATTTAGTGGGAAGAAATAAAGTGGCTGCATGAAAACAGGGAGACAGGGAGACATGGAGACCCACTGTAAACAGTGAGTTGGGAAAGATCTATAAGGAAAAGCTACCTCTACACTGAGATCCTGAAGGCAAGAAGGTGACAGCTATGTCCAGATATAGGGAAGTGATGTTCAAAGCAGGCAGAACAGCGAGTGCAAAGGCCCTGAAGTGAGAAGCATTCCAGATACTCTAGTAACATGCAGAATGGCACTGTGACTAGAGTTCATTGAGGGGTAGAAGTATTAGAACAAAATTGTAAGCAAGAGAGGCTTTTTAAAAAGCTAGATCCATTAGGCTTTACAATAAGGCTCTAACAAGAAATTTACTCAGAATGCAGTGGCAGAGCCAACGATGTAGCTTTAAGCCAGGAGAATGATATAATCTGATTTAAATCTTAAAAGATCATCTGGTCACTGACTGAAGAATTAATTCGAGGGACAAGAGTAGAAATAGGCAGACCAATTAGGAGGCTGTTTTGATAGACTAGGTGAGAAAGAGGGAGTGCAAGAAATGGAAAGATGTGGGCAGATTTGAAGTATAAGAGAAATTTAATAGACATTTACCTTGAATGAGCTATTTGTGTACGTTTTTTATTTCTCTGACAAGCCTCTAAGCCAAGCTGTCTGTCTTATTCATCTTTGTATTTTCCTACTTCTCTTCTGGTAGTCATGTTGAAAATAGAGTTCTTTAAAATTCTTCCTCTTCCAGATTTTGCATCTGTCAACGAAAACCTTTTCTTCCCTGCAGAAAATAGATGTTTGACCCTATTTGTGAAGCCTGAGGTTTGCCATCCACATTTGCTATTCTGCCAAAGTCACACTGAGTTGTGGAATATTTTAATTTTTTAAGTTCAGTTTATACATCTCATTAAAAATGTATTGGCTGACACATTTTAGAAATAAATATGCTTAATAATACCTCATTTAATTTAAGCCTCTCATTTAGAAAAAAATACTTTCAATGAAAATGCTTAAATTGATTAATCAAGGGATTTTTTTTCTTATTCCTCATTAGCAGTTATAAGACTAATGGTGATCTACCATAAGCCTTCCCTTTGCCTATTGTAGTTAGAGCTGTGAAAGAGAAATTGTCACAACCTATCTAATATTTATAACGGTTATTCCAAATGACTATTGAGACCATTTTAACAAGAAAAATATTAAAAACACTAAACAAGTCACATATCTCAATTATGTTTATGTGTATTGGACAAATATCCTAAATAAAGATGAGGCTGTCAAATAATGTAGCAATGATTTATGGTTTGAAAGATGACAGAATGACAGAAATTATTTGCAATAAGTCATATGAGTTAAATTTCACCAATTTTGGTTCATTTTGATTTCAGAATTACCATTTCTGAAGATGGAAACCTCAGAATCATCAACGTTACTAAATCAGACGCTGGGAGTTATACCTGTATAGCCACTAACCATTTTGGAACTGCTAGCAGTACCGGAAACTTGGTAGTGAAAGGTAATGGCTAACCCAAAGAATTCATATATTAATATATGTGTTCTCATGTCTAATAATGTAATCTATAGAAGTGGCATCATTCATTTTAATATGTACAGTATATCACTGTGTTGCTAAATTAATTCATCACAGCAAACGTGATATGATTAATAATTCTTAGAAAATTCCTGGTAATGAATATAATTGAAAGGCTATCTTATTTCAGAATCATCCAATACAATTTTGAGAATTATAGCTTTTGTATCTATTATAGTATTGTAACTAATGTTATCTTCAATCCTTTAATTAAATTTCTTTCAAGTCTCTATAGATTTGAAATTCACGTCTAGGAACACTATGCCAACAAATTAAAAACTCAAGACTCATGTACTATTTTTAGCAAACATTGTTTAAACAATGACTTCGGTAATTTTTAAGATAGCTGTCCCTTTTATTCAGAGATATGGATATGGATTATTATACTAATAAAAGGTTTTCATCACCTCTGTGCTTTGCCTTAGTCACTCAGCCAACCTTGTCGGTTTTAAGGAAATAAAATTCCCATATACCATAGCCTGAGTGCTTCATAGTTTTTGTAACAGAAAGTCCTTTAAGCTGTTAGCAAAGCACGTGAGTGAAAGTATTTCAATATCAGCTTCATGGCATGGGCTGAAAGTGCTAAGTAACAATTGAAAAGAAAGAGATCTTAATTTGTATCTCATTTGCATTTCCTTCACTTTGTATATTGCCCTGTCACAGGATTTTGAGTTGAAGGGATCTCGGCAATAATTTGACTGAAGATGAGGCTCAGGTTGGTGGTTCTCTTAAGGTCATGAGTAGCAGAAGGAGACTCAAACTTAGATCCTGATTCTGAGTTCTCCTTGGTTCTTTTTGCCTCACCAGGAAATATTTTTACCCATTCTTCCTGTTCCTGAATAATTTATACAGATGAGTTATATCATATTATTTCCTTCTTGCCCATTTGTAGCTCCCTTTGTGAAGGTAGATGAAGGCAAATAAAAATAATTTTTAAAAATTGCCTTCACTTTAATTTAAAGAAGAAAGCTAAAAATTACCTAATTATGTATTTTAGAGTCATAGGAAGTTGGAAATGTACCTCTGTTTCAGGAAGTCTTTTTATCATTAACTGTGCAGATAGAAAATTGGAAGTCCGAGAGTTAGAACTAAATATATGATTAGATTGATTCCAACTATTTCAGTCAGTTTATTACTTTTTCAGAGCACTAGCATCAATGTATGACTGACTGCTTTTTCACTCTGTTTCAGAGGCAAAGGAAAAAGAGGTTAGATAATGTTTGTAAACCACAATTCTAGCTAGAGGTCTTTGCTAATGTATGACTGTCTCGGCTAAAGGAAGCTTAGTGATCATTTAGGACCAAGAGAGATCTCAGTGTTTCAGAGCTGGTTAGACACAGAGCTGGGACCTGTTGTAGATTATTTGTGAGTTATGCAGATATAAAAGAATATCAGGGTAACATCTTAAATCATAGTTAAAAGGCAGGGATTCAAGTCAGAGTGATCTGGGTTCGAATCTCATTTCTGCCAGTTACTAACTCTTAGACAAGATAAATAGCCTATGTGGGGATAATAGCAGTGCCAACCTCATGGAGTTGCTTTGATAACTGTGAAAATCCATGTTAAGTGATTAGCATGGCGCCTGGCACCTAGGAAATATTAGTAATTGTTTTGTTTATAAACATTTTCATAAAATGAGGTTGTTATGATGACTGTGGAAATCCATGCTAAGTGATTAACAGGGTATCTGGCACCTAAGAAATATTAGTATTTGTTTTGTTGTTTATATATTTTTAAATGTATATGCATGTATTCTAAATCATGTTGAAGTGAACATTTATGACATTTCCACCCCAATAGAATAATTAGCAAAAAAAAAAGTGAGCCTATAATAAAGAAATGACTAAGAGTATGAAAGATTAGAAACAGCTAAGCATAGAAACCATATATATATGGCGTCTCATATTGTTAAAAGTAAGGTATTTTCACAGGTAGGCACAAGGTATGTTCTGTATTTTAGTATTCTCCTTCATATAAGTATTGGCTTCCTTGACTCTCCCAAGAGTTGGCAGAAAGGAGAGGCCTCTGTTTCTCATGAGGGTTTGCATCCCAGTGGTACCACAAGCCCCAGGACAAAATCATTCCCAACCAACTGTGCAGTTCCCTGATGCTCATCTTACACTGAATCATGGTGCAAAACCTACAAATATATCAGGGATGAAATATGTTATGGTTGCCTCGTTTTTGTGTGGATATAAATATTGCTGAGATAGTAACTTTTACCTATTGTAACAATCAAAATAATTTATTTCTTGCCTTCTAGTAAAATGTGAACAGCTATTCACCCAAGTAAGTATAGGATATAGTTTTAGGCAGTTTACAGTTTCAATTTTTTTCATTTTGGTAACTGTTTGTTTCTTTCAAGGTATATTAGGAAAACACTGGTTTTTCTTTAACTGCAATGACAACAATCTTTCAAAATAAATTTAAGAAGTGAGTCAGTACAGAGAAAAGTACTAAATATGCATTGTTACAGGAGGATATGCAAAAAATTATGAAGATGGTATATGTGAATGTCTAAAACTAGGAAACATGACTTGAAGACAATTTCCAGGAGAGTTTTAGTGGACTTGCAGATGCAGAATTAGTATGTCCTGCCTCTGCTAGCTACATGATTTGCTTAAATATGAGGGACACTTTAAAAACTGAAATTTCCTAATAGATGGGAGTAAGAGGAAGGACTGAGGCAGGAAGAGCCTGACTCAGTATGAAAAGAGGAAGGCAGGGGTGTGTTAAGGATGAGGTTAAGAGATGAGGTGCCCAGGTAGCTTGATTGACAGGTAGAATTCATGTGTTTCCAAGCAGAGTTCTTTCTGGTAGTGGCTCCTGGTTTTGAGCTGCAGTTAGTTTCTCCACAGAGGTTGTCTGATTCTTATATTCTACTTCTAGGTGAGGTGGAGGAATAAAGCTTTATTTGGCCAATGCGTTCACAGGAGTTAACAATCTTGTTACTTTAGGTAAGGTCAGAAGAGATTTGAAAGATCATTTATCTCCCAGTGTGGTTGGTTCTGACTCCCATTAGCATTAATGGGAAGTACTTGTGTCTGCAGAGGGGCTATCCACACTGCTAGAGACATTAACATAAACTGAGAAATATAATTTAGAAATCTGCCCCATAAAGCACGATATAGGCAGAGAAAACCATTCTGAACTCTGCATGAACTGTGCCAAGTCCTGAATCCCACATCAAAATGCTTGAGCCCTGAACCTTTAATGCAAATGTAGCAGCTTAGCCCGAAATATAACTGAGTGCTATATTTTAATTCAATTTTGAGATCTACAAAGGGACTACTTTATCAGAGAAGGTGTTCTCTAACCTTAAAATGTGCTTGTATTCATTCCGATCTCCTCATGTGTCTGGGATTAAAACACAGTGAAGGTCAAGCATCAGAACACGTATTTGCTAACCTTTTTACAACAGTTCTATCATTAACCATGCTTTTCAAATCCAATTCTCTTTCTCCCTACCTCTGCCCCCATGTTTTGGAGAGAGGCTGAAGATAGTGTCAAACACAGGGTCAGCAAGTAGGGGAGGAGAGGGAGGGGACACATGTACTGCATCAGTTATAGGAGGTTTAGAATAAACCTCTGACAAGCAACCATCACATGGATAACTATTGAGATTCTGCCTGAGCAGGCTCCCAAACTACAGAATTCTGACAGGTGCCCAGGGGGCTCTTAATTATCACCCCATCATCTAAATTCCTAAATTTTACTGATTTTATTTTTCAGGCTAGTTATAATATATTTGGGATTTGGTTTGCTGTTTCATTTTAAGCAAGAACAGTTCTTAAGTTAAACCCTCAAATCCTAACAGAAAGCACGATGTTTGACCTTTAAACAAAAATGTGCTTTTTGTGATCATTGACATCGTTAAGAACTGCATGGAGGGCAGGGTATATTTATATGCAGTGTACTTACTAAATCATGTTTACCTCTACAGCAGAGTTAAAGGTGTGGGGGAGGATTTTGCATGATGCAGTGTCTCTGCTATACAGCTTTCATATGACAGATATTTTTAAGTTGCAAGCCTAGAGAAGAGCAACTTAAAGTGTTTGTTTGGATGTAGTTCAACAAGTTAACTATGGTAATAGCAACCCTCACTCCTGCTGATCATCTCCACGATTCAAAATGAAATGTAGGGCACGAAGCTATGGATGCTCTTACCATAGTCGTCTTGCTGAACTACATCCAAACTGAACTCGAGCAATTTTACAATTGGTAGTTGCAGACTATACTTTGGGAAACACTGTCCTACACCAAAGAACTTTGTACATGCATGCCACCTAACAAGTGAAAGTTCATTCAGTAGAGTGCATATTAGCCATGCAGATCTCCTGGGCCTCACTCCTACCCTAACAAATCTAACTCTCTAGGGAGGCCTGGAAAAGCCTAAATTTAAAATAAATACCCTAGTTGATCCTTACACACACCAGAGTTTGAAAACATTGCATTTTCAGGGGTTTTAAACTATGCCCTGTGGGCCAAGTCCATACCTGTTTTGTATACCCCAAAGGCTTAGCATGATTTTCACATGTATAGCTATTTGGGAAAAAAAAGTCAAAAGAACAATAATATTTTTGAACATGTGAAACTTTTATAAAATTATGTTTTAGTGTCCATAAATAAAGTTTTGTTGTCACACAGCCATATCATTTTTTTACATATTAACTAAGGTTGCTTTTGACTTACAACAGCAAAGTTGAGTAGTTATGACAGAGACTATATAATATATAAGTACCTATATAATATCCTCAACTTTGGCACTTTTGCAAAACCTTAAATATTAAGTCCTTCATAGAAAAAATAAATTACTTATCCTTTCCCCATATTGGCCAGGCTGGTCTCGAACTCCTGACCTTGTGATCCACCCGCCTTGGCCTCCCAAAGTGCTTGGATTACAGGTGTGAGCCACTGTACTCAGCCCTTTTGGCTTTTCTGTTTATTTAAATATCTAAATTCAGTGCATAGAATTACTTTTATAATAAGAAAAAATAAATTTATACTTTAAATACCTTTAATAGAAAAAAAGTCTTTAGTAGAAATTAACTAAGATCGCACACACAACTAACAAGAAATTATTTTGTATTTTCATTCTTCAGCGCTGCAAACTGAAGATGTTCCTGTGGTTTACTGAACATTTAATGCATTTCTTTGTTTACAGAAAGAGTGAACATTGTTCATCCCATAGAAAGTTTATTTATGTTTAAATGAACAGATTTCTTCATTTAAACCAGCACCAAAGAGCATCCACAGCATTATTGTTGCACACTATATAAAATTCTTCTGTTTTAACTGTAGGAAATTGAGAAATATCAGCCTTTCCATGCATACCATAACAGATGCGATAAAGTAGAGTCTTTTCAGTTGGAACTTTTTTTTGCAAATGAGTTTGAAGCAGCCCACATCTTCTATGTAAAATTATTCAAGGCTTTATCCAGATTTGACAGGGGATCAATCAGAAATCAGTATCATACAATGACGTTTGGCTGCTAACACACAACAAAAGCTTTTAACATTGGTCCCTTATAACTGAATACATTTCAACCTAATTAGATGTCTTCCACTGGAACCAATTATTTCTAGGTGATAATTAAGGGTATTTCTAATAGGATTAACACAAATTCTGACCCTAGGCATCCAGAGTAGGAAGGAAAAGTTTGTCATTAGGAGTGCTGAATGCTAATTATGGTAGGTCCCTCAGTAGAAGAACATCTGGCCAGAACATTTCAATATTAGATCCTGTTAGATCTGAGATCTGTCACCCTGGAGTTGGTACCAGCTAAGGTAGGAGAATCTTAAAAGAAGGGTAGGTAATTCTGCCTCTTGTTCTTCCTGTGTTCACAAAGCATGACATAACCTGGAAATCTGATGAAACCGGGCGTGATTATTTCCTTTGACATTCTTGTGGACATGTGTGAGAGCCACATGGATTTTGCCAATAACATGCCTTTGGCAATATCAATCCTGAATAGAATGATTCCCCTTTTGTCCAAATCTCTCTGTAAAACCTTCTCTTCTTTTGTAATGCTGACTGCATACCATGACAGTCTGCCCTGACTCCAGCCTGCCCATCACTTCTTCATCCTTAGTGTAGAGGGAAGAAGATAAATTCCTTAGTTGTTACATTTCTCTGTGTCAGCTCTGTCCTTTCATAGCAAAGCCTCTATGCTGAAGGCAGGCCTCGCATTTTTGCTTTTGGCATAAAAGACACTCTGTGGGCCAAGAAGCTGTGCAGAAACATCACCTCATTAATAATCAAGGAAAGGCAATGTAAGTATCAGTGTAGTATGATTTTTTTTACATATGAGATTGGCAAAAGAGAAACATCTAACAGTACCTATTTTTGGTGACTATATGAGGAAGATGATACTCGCACATTCTGAGTAGGGATAGAAATTGGACTAGATACTGTGGAGAGCAAGTAAAATTGAAAAAGTGCAATCTCCATGGCCCAGCAATTCCATTTCTGGGCATTTAACCTAGTGAGATTTACACATGTTGTTGTTTGTAATGAAAAAAATGCACAAGGAAATTAAAGAATAATACATACGGTGTCATTTTATTTAATATATAGTATGATTAAATATAAAATTAGTAATATAAAATAATACCTTATAATGTTTGAATACAGAATACACATGCGACATAAGCACTAACATGGTATTTTGGGGGAAGGATGCCTGGAGTGAGATTATGTGGAAGGACTTTAGCTGTATTGGTAATATCTGTTTGGGTAAATTTTTAATATATATTCACGGGGGGAAAAAGGCTGGAGGTACATAAAAATATGTTAAAGCCTGCTAGTTTTAGAAGAGGGAATATGAGCACATATTGGTAAATTTTTGTTGTAGTTTTGTATGTAAAATATTTCAAATTAAAAAGAATATCTTAGGTCAGAATCCTACGTGGTCAGATATTGCAGGCAAAGTCATCCAGACAGTGGGTATTTTCTTTTAGTTCTCTTGCAGGTAGTGTAGAAGAGATACCTTTTACCTGGTGATATTTAACTCATTCCATATAAATAATTTCTTTCTTAAAAAAAAAAAACTCTCCTATAAAATCAACTAATGAACTCTTTTGTAATGAATACTTACTAATCAGAATAAATAAAACAAACAAAAAAGGCAGATAGAATATGACTCTTTGGCTTCATTAAATGTGAAGCACATAATTAATTCCTTTTCCGGCAATTCAAAGAGACTTATGTTATACTGATTCAGTTTAATTGAACTTATTACCACAAGCAGATAATAAGAAGTATATTGAAGATATCCATCTGGCTTGCATTGAACACTTCATGTTTCATTCTTCATGGCTGTCATAGGCCATACTAATTGCCTCGTTTCAGCTCTTTTGCAATCAGTATGATTTAGCTATTAATGCGATAAAGTTCTTACTCAAGAGGAAGTTGATATTAAAAAGCATAGATCTCTCACCTACCTCTGCTGCTACTTCTGAACACATCCTCTGCATTATTTAAGTTGTATATTTTTGAAATACATGAATAAAAATCTATCTTTTCCTCATGCACGTCTTTTTAAAGTACATCTGTCATCTTACATCTGTCATCTTGCCATGGAACCATTCCTGTACTGAAGGAAACAAATGGTTTATGTTAAGCTTTTTAGTTCATTAAATGTTTAAAGCTCAATGTAGGTTGTTTTCAAACTATGGAGTCTTTAAAAATAATGTCCATAGCTGAAATGGAGTTTAAATGGCTAATTGTGTAATGAATAAAGAGAAAAGTATAATTAGGCACTTTTACCTTCCGTTTCTAAATATCTGAACTTCCTGTGGTTTGAGAATAATGCTTTGTCATGTAAGCTGGTTTTATGTGCACATGGTCTCCCAGAAGAAGAGAGGTTTGTGGTGTGTCTATGTGTATGTTTTAAATCATCTGTTTCCTTGTATGTTAGAAGTGGTCCCATGCGGGGGAGCCAACAGTTGGTCCCAAGTTTGAAAGGGAAAGCTTGGTCTCTTATAAACCTTGAATCAGAAAGGAGATGTGTCAGAATAATTCATGAGTGAATCTCATCTTCCTTTCTTAGCATTTGTTTTCTGTGCCAGAGGCAGAAGAAGTATTACTCTCTCAAAGAAGCAGCCCCACCAAATCATGATTGAATTTCTCTGGCTGTCACAGGCAATCAGATTTAAGAAAACCACCCAAAAGACTTTAGGCCTTTAGGTTAAATACAGAATCTGACCAAGATGAAAGCAAGTTAATTAACATTTTCATCATCTCTCTCTGATTTACTGTAGAAGATCCATTTCTAAAAGGTTAAAATGGTTGTCTCTTTTATGTATCCATTTGAGGAGTTGAAAGTAGGCTTCCTGTTTATAGGAGAGAAAATGTAAGCAGAACACTTAGAGTAACAGTGGCTTTTTTGTGTGGCCTTCTAGCAGGTCTTTAATCAGTGTGCAAAAGTGCAAGACATAATTAAATGAAGATTAGCAACATTGCTTTGAAGATTTTCCAAAGTGGAACACATGCCACCTGTCATTTTCTTAACTTTTTTTCCCTTTTCTCTCTCTTCAAAAGTAGAACTACTTATAAATGTAAGTAAAGCTTGAATTCCACCTAGAAGAGGAGGATCTACATGGTCAAATCAGAACTGCCTTCTCCTCCATGTATACTTTCATTAACATAGATGTATCTACCTCCATTGGTTTTGTCCACAGAATAGGTAGAACACCTGGTCACTGTGCAATTTGCACCAACACTTCTTCATGTGTAAGGCAAAGGAGATTAAATTATAATGACAAGTATAGTTGATGAGGAGATACTCTCATGCAGTCCAAATATGAAGGAATAATCTAAAGGTACGAAAGACATACCATCTCCCTCCCTAGAGGCCATTGTGAGACATAGACAACAAGCATCAGAATCATGTAGGCGTTTTTAAATAAATGCATATTCCTAGGCCCTACCTCTGACCTGCAGAACCAGAATCTCCAGGGATGAGACCCAGGAATTTTCATTTTCAACATGTTCTTCAGCAATGCCTACACCCAACAAAGCCTGCAAACTTAGGAGCTCAGCCTTTAGGAGTGGATACTGGTAAACAAAGACACAGAGCTGTGTTCAGAGTATAGAAGGAACACAAAGGAAGGCATAACTAACTAAGAGGTAAAGGTAATAATTGAACAGGGAATTGAAATATGAGTAAGAGTCTCCCGGATTAAAAAAAAAATCAAGGTAATCCCAGGCAAAAGAAATTTATCTAATGGCCCCAAATACACGAAGGCTTCTAGCATATTCAGGGAAAGTACGATGGAAAAGCGAGGGGAACACACCCATAGATGAGGCACTATTGCTCATATTTCAGGATTTGTAGAGAATAGGCAAATATTTTGATTCTCTTTTTAATGGAAATAAAACAGATTTTACGAACTGTAGCTAAGTGACATGACCCTAACTTTAATGGAAATTTTGCTTGTTCTAAGAGATTATAGAATGAAAAGTAGTTACCACCAGCATACGATTTTTTTAAATTATGTGTTAATTATATTTTTTATAGAAATATTAGGAAAAAGATAATCACATCATTCAGAGAGCTCCACATAAATTTTTTTTTTATATTTTCTTCTAGAATTACGTCCACACTAAATTCAATCTGTATCTACATCTGTATCTTGACTGTGTATGTATCTCTTCTCAGATCTGTAAATAAATATCCTTATCACAAAAAGATCATACTGTATATACACTGTTTATAACTTCTTTTTTCATTAATATCTTTCTAACAGTATAGATTATTTTGAACAATAAATAAGGACTAGCCTGATTTCTTTGTGAGTAGTTTTCTATCTCCTGCTAGTCAAAATAGCATCAGCCAAAACAAAACAAAAATAACTACTCTTGTGGTATCTCTGTGGGCAAGATAGAGAGAGGAATCTGGAGCATGTTTAGGAGGATTGCTTCACATGTTCTACCCTCAAAGTGTTAATTGGGGGGTTGTCTTAGTCCATTTGTGCTGCTATAATAAAATACCATAGACTGGGTAACTTGTGAACAATAGAAATTTCTTTCTCATGGCTCTTGGGGCTGGGAAGTCCAAGATCAAAGTGCTGGCAGGTTTGGGGTCTAGGGAGGGCCCAGTTTTCAGTTCCTAGATGGCGCCTCGAACACTGCATCCTCCAGAGGGGAGGAACACTATGTCCTCACAGGGCAGAGAGGATGGAACAGAAAAAGAAAAACTCCCTACATGATGCATGATTCAGTCACCTCCTAAAAGCCATACTTCTTAGTAGTGTTGCATTAAGGATTATGTTTCAACATGAATTTTGGAAAGGATACAAACATTCAAACCATAGAAGGGATTAATGTCAATGGAGGAATGAAATCTCTAGCCATTTCTCTTCCCTTTCCTCAAACTTTTCTTATTGAACTTTCTTACCAATTGACGCATGACATTACTGATAACATGCTGAATACATTTTCTGATCACATGAATCATTAGGAAGTAAACTAAATATTAGAATCAATATTCAAAATGACTTAAAAATATAAACATATGAACCAAATGTGACAAGATTCATCTTCATAGTAATACATATAAAGATTTGCATTTTTCTTCAAAACTCAGGATGAGAGAGTCAAATTTTAGAGTCAGGTTGTATTATAGGTCTTAGATAACTATAACATCATTGATGAGTCAACAATATATATATACTCTTCAAAAAAGCAAATTAAATCTAGAACATAATAGTCTCCAAAACAAGAGAGAGGAAATATAGAGATCTACTGATAAAAATACAACTGGAAGAGGATTACTTTTATTTTAAGATAGACATTAAAATTTGAAATCACCTTAAAGAGTGACAACTGGGATGATAGGAGGAACAGCTGTAGAAACTGAGGCTGGGTAATTCAAGGAAGAGAAGGCTTATAGAGGGTGAGAAGGGAGGGGTGGTCACTGTTTTCAAACATTTAAAGAGAGATCAAATTCTGTGTGACATCAGAGGGCAGTACCATAAGAGATGAACAGGAACTATTGGAGCAGAGGATATTACTTAGGTTTGATAAAAGGAAAAATTTCAAATAATTAGGTCATTGGCCTATTATTGGTGGCACTCATTTCCAGACTAGACATCTACTCTGGGGAAATATTGCAGAAAGAATTCATGCATTAGATGCAAGTGAGCGGTTTGAGTAGCCTATAGGGTCGTTTTCTATTATCTTAGCATTCTCAGGGCCTACCCTAAGTAACTGTTGACTCATATGTCCCACCCAACTCTGAAATGTTATCATTCTCTGACTTTATGGCTTTGAAAACTTACTTCTGCTCTAACGTGTTTCTACTCCAGAGCAAAAGAATGCCCCTAGGTTGAATTCTGTCACATTGACTTTGTTTTCTTATTGTAGAGTCTTTTTTCTTTTCTTTCTTTCTTTTTTTTTTTTTTTTTACTTCCAGTGTGAATTTATCCATACTCAGGAATTCAGTGTGGGCTGAAAAGGTTATTCTGCTAATTTTGAGTAATATATCCTCAAGTAACTTATTCTCAAAATAGAGTCCAATAAAAGTATCCCTTTTCTATGTAATCATATGTTGGGATTTGAAGGGGTTCAGTAGATAGTGCCCTATTCAGTGCCTAAGTTTTCAACCACTTGAGAGGTAAGTTGAGGTAGTTGGGCAGATAAAAATCAATTGTCAGCTTTGCTACTGATAAAGGGGAATGTGGCTCAAGGACATAGCAATAGTGGGCTTCCTAACACTGAACTCCAAATTAAGGAGACTTATACCACTACACAACTTCAAGCCTCTCTCACTGTAAAAGGGAAAATAAGCAGTGGAGGATCTACCCAATAGGTATACATCCTTCACCCTTCCAGGAGAAAGAATGGCACTGAGCCAGGAATTCCTCATCATTTTTTCCCAGATTCATTGTCGGGTAAGGAGTGAGTAAGGAGAAAAAAAGAAGACAGGCATGTTAGGAAACATTGGGTGTGTTTAAATGTCAGCTATAGACCAAAGGTCACAAATTGGTAGCTCTCATGGCTAATTTGACTTGAACCCACAGACTTGTATTGTTTGGCTGTCAGAGTGTTTAATACTTTTGAATTGGATTGCCTTTAGAGAGGGGGCATATATTCTCTAAATTGACCCCACACCTAATTATTTTGTGTTGTCTTATAGCTCTAAATCACACACTTAAGATATGCCATATCCTCTGTAAGCATTTGACATGCAGTATTAACTGAGTCTCATTGCTCTATGAAAAAAGCCAGCTCTTGATTATTTCTAGTTTTTAAATTTTTAAGTAGATGAAGATTGACTGTGATGGGGATTTGAGAAAAGAAGAGAATGTTTCAAATCTTTCTATTTATAATTCTCTACATGATTCTATGTTGAGTCTGCATTTCACTCCCATATCTATACCAGAAGGTTATCAGTGGAAGAGAAATTCGGTTATCTGAATGGACATGATCTTCTCAGAAGCAGTCAGTGGTTAATTGGGACAAGAAAACACAAGTCATTATCACTGAGAAATCTGAAGCAAATTGAGGCAGGTTGTCACCTTTCACCAGGAAACAAATTAGTCCTGTCTTTAAAAACACTGCTTTCTCTAGCTGCTGACTGGGGATTCCTGTCAACTGCCAATGAAATAGGGATAGTGTAGATTAATGGTACTATAACAGTGGGCATGAAACACCTATAAACCCATTTTCTAATTTTCATGAATATTTTTAATTGATTCGACCAGTGTCTTTGAATGACAAAATTTGTGCTAAGCTTCTGCTCCAGAAAATCAGGGTGCCATCTTCCAGCAAAAATTATTAGTGCACCAGTCTGTTTGAGGAAAGTTCTGTGTATAAAGAAAAAGCCATATCTTATAGACAAAATAGCTCTTCCTCTTGGCTAATTTACCTTCATGAACTCTTTGCCAACCAGGGAGGAATGTAATTCAAAGTTTAGCTCAAAAAAAGAGAGACAGACATAGAGAGAGAAAAATAATAAAATAGTAGATAACATCCTGAGTTATAAGGGTTGTAAATAGGATGAAACTTGAGATTATATGAGCTACTTTTTCTACAATTTGTGAATATGAGAATCATTGTAGTCTAATAGAAAGAACAGTGAACTGAGGTCCTGTACATCTGGGGGCCGGTTCCCAGATTCCAGTTTTCTCACCTGTAAAATGAGGAGCCTTTAATAGAGAAAATGAAGGCCTCTTCTAGTTCTAAAGTTCTCTGATTTGATAAAGAAGTTGGAATAAAACATTAAAACATTCTAATTTCAGATTTATTTTTTAACAACAAATTTATCAGAGGTATTCTAACTCAGGCACCCCCAAAAATGAGATGAAATTTTTCATGTGCCAGAGATTTCTATTTTATGAACATTTATTTTATATGTGTGAGGTTATGGTCACTCAAGGAAAGAGATAAATTACCATTTAAATAGTGTGGGCAGCTTTATGAACCACTTCATTCACAAGTGGTCATGCGATGAGGACCTGAAAGGACACTGGACTCAGTTTGCCTTGATCCTCATATACCTGTCAAAATGTGATCATCTCACAAGGCTGAATAGAATTGATGACATTGTTTTTATACAATATGGCCACCAAACACAAGCAAGCCACTTCAAGTGGTTCATAGAGAACCGGCTAGACAGAAAACTTGTTCATTTGAACAGCATATTGATTCAAAGATAGTCCCTTCCTGGGAGACTTTTAAGGACAGTTTTCAGTATATAAAATGTTTTGTTTTAGATACTGACTTTAAAACTGAGCCATGTGTAGATGTATCAGAAGGCAAGGAAAACTTGTAGATATATCAGAAGGCAAGGAAAACACAAATGTCCATAGAAGTATTATTCATAATAGTAAAAGTGGAATCAACTCAAATGCCCATCAGCTGATGAATGGATAAACCAAGTGTGGTGTATCCATACAATGGACTATTATTCAGCTATTAAAGAACATGAAGTACTGATACATGCTATTGATATATAGATGAACCTTGAAAATATGATACTAAGTGAAAGAAGCCAGACGCAAAAGGCCACATATTATATGATTTCATTTCTATGAAATTCCCAGGATAGAAAAAGTTATAGAAACAGAAAGTAGATTTGCAGAGGCCAGGGAATTCAAGGAAGCAAGAATTGCAACTGACTCTTAATAGTACAGGGTTCTTTTGGGGGTAATGGAAATATTCTGGAATTAGATAGCAGTCATGATTGCACCCCCCCCCAAAAAAAAAAAAAGCACTGAACTGTATACTTCTTAAATGTTTGTTTGTTTATTTATTTATTTTTGAGACGGAGTCTCGTTCTGTCACCCAGGCTGGAGTGCAATGGCATGATCATGGCTCACTGCAGCCTTGACCTCCTGGGCACAAGCGATCCTCCCACCTCAGCCCACTAGGTAGCTGGGACTGCAGCTACACGCCAGTATACCACCATGTCCTATTAATGTTTTTTTATTTTTACTGAAACAGGGTTTCGCCATATTGCCCAGGCTAGTCTAGAACTCCTGGGTTCAAGTGATCCGTCCAAAAGTCTCGGCCTCCCAAAGTAGTAGGATTACAGGTGTGAGCCACCATGCCCGGCCTGAATTGTATACTTTAAAAAGATGAACTTTGTGTTATACGTATTATATCTCGATTTTAAAAGGAAAAAATAAGCAATCCTCTATTTGCACACTAAAAAAAGAAAAAAAGAATGAAGAAGAAAAGAAAGTAATGAAGCAAATTCATCAGCTGTGATCTCCAGGAATCATGTAGTTCCTAGAGCTTGATATATTCGTAGGGGTCACCACTTTTCTGCTCTCAAGTTACTTTGGTGTTTCCCCTGATCCTGCCTCTACTCTGAAAACAATCCTCTACTCTACTCCTAGAAAACACTGTTGGAGAATAGTCCCCCATCAGTCTTCCACCCACTGCAGCGCTACAGAATCTGGGCACCCTTCCTCTCTATTTCTGTGACACTGTGCCTAATATTGAAGATAGAGTAAATGGATAGAGAAGGTATCTGGCAGATTCAATATAGTCCATCTGTTCCCTTTTCTTCTGCTGTATTATAGAGGGAAGAGTATAGGCTTTGGACAGAGACACATCAGGTTCAAATCTCAACATTACCACTTATAAGCTGTTGAAAATGAGCTTGTAAAATTTATCGAATAGTACCTATTCCATAGGATAGTTGGGAAGACTAAATTAGATTATGTTTTAACCTTAATCAGCACACACCAGCACTGAAATATTTATTCTCTTCTCTTTCTTTGACTACTGTTCACACCCACCAATGAGAACCCCAGCATCTGGCCGAATGGCTATATTCTGCTCACATCTTTTCTATGCCATTGTGTACTTGGCTTCACAAATACAGCCTTTCAGACCCACTGGAGCAGTGGTCCTGAACCTGTAGCTCTTCAGGGCCCTGCTGGGTGGCTCTACCCCCATGCCTTTGGGTGAGGCTGCCTATTCTGTGGAAGCAAGGTGACAGTCCTTCTTTTGAAATTCAAGAGGCAGCCGGATGATCTCTGAATTGCCTTTGGGGTCATTTTTCCCTTATCTTGGAAATTAACACATATTCACCACCAAATAGCTTTATGGTCTTCTATAAATCCAAAAATTCTGATAGGCTTTCTTCAGTTCTTCCCATCTTCTTCCTCTTCAGTTTAAATTGAAAGTTTTCCTCCTGGGGTGGCTGATTAAGTCAGTAATTCACACCAGGGCTAATCTCCTTATCAAAAGGTCACTTGACCATATCCTTTGTATTCTCTTCAGAAAGTGCTTTTTCCTTTTTACTTTTTTCCTAGCAGTATGGATAGGTTGAGATTTTTTCCAAATCTTTAATTTCTACTTCCTTTTAGCTTACTAATTCTGTCTTCTGATAATTTCTCTCTTCTCACATTTTACTATAAGCAGTCAGGAGGAACGAAGCTACTCCACTTTTGCTTAGAAATCTCTTCAGCTAAATATCCAGTGTCATCACTTGCATATTCTACCTTCCATAAAACACTAGAACACAAACACAATTCAGTCAAATTGTTTGCCACTTTGTAACAAGGATCCCCGTTTTCACAGCTTAAGCAGAAATTTATTTCTCACAGTTCTGCAGGCCGTGATCTAGAGAGTTCCAAGACCAAGGCACTGGCAAATCCAGACTCTGGCTAGGTCCTACCTCCTGATTTGGAAATTTACAAACTGTCATTTACAACTGTATCCTTATGTGGCGGTAAGAGACCTAGCCAGCTTTCTTTCCTCTTCTTATAAGGGCATGAATTCTATTCATGAGGGATCTACCCTCATGACCTAGTTATTTCCCGAAGACCCTGCCTCCTAATACCGTCACATTGAGTATTAGAGTTTCAACATAGAAATTTGGGGGATGGAGGAAACAAACATTAAGTATATTGCACTCTATCATAGCACACTATATAGATTTTTAATAATAGTTTTGTTATCTAAACATACTTTCGGTTTTGGTTACTTGAATTTCATGTCACCATCATGGGAACATAAACTTCACGGTCACAACACTCACCGATACTCATAGCCTTTGATGTATCTGGCGCATATTAGGTGCTGTCTACCTATTTCTTGAATAAATGGAAGAATGAATGAATGAAAGGACCATATGACCAGGTCTCCTTTTGCAGTGTGTTGGAATCATCCCATCTCAGAGTTGATTCATAAATTGCTCCAACTAGAAGGTACCTTTGAGATTTTTGGAAGAGATAGTGATCATCTCTCTTAGCTCATTCTTTTTGCAAAGGATACTAGAAGGGGAAAATTTTATGTTCAAACAAAGGCCCAATAGTTAGGCCTTTTACTATACCTTATTGTTTAACAGAGGAACTCAGCAAATTCTCATATTAAAGTAACTACTGAGCAAATTAGTAAGTAGCAGACCAAGGAAAAACAGAGGTCGTCAGTGAGGCATAGTGAAAGGGATATGGGCTTTGGTGTCTGACAGGCCTGATTCATATACTAACTCCAGACTTTCTTAGAAGCTCTGTGACCTGGAACAAAATAATCTGTAGAAATTTCCATATTTCCTCCTTAAAATGGGAAGTACAACCTCTTGTAAGAATTAGAATCCTTTCTGTCAAACATCTAAGGGCCCCTGGTGTTGAGTGTGTACCTTTAACTGATAATTAATATCATTGTGTTTGTATTCCTTTTACTACCTCCCCCCATCACCTCCACTACCATTTATCCAAGAGCAATGTTTCCAAGTGCTTAACTGTGTGTCTTACTGTGTAGTTCCCTAAAAATATAACAAATCCCCACAGTGTTTTTGTAGCAGCACTGATGTCTAAGAGACTAGTCACTCTCCTCCCAGAAAAAGTAAATCATTACTGTATATCTGCTTCTTATATTTATGTTGTTTACTATTGTGCATGTATTATGAAACCCACAAATCAATGCTCTCAGCAGGGAGAACTGTTCAAGTCTGCAGCATGTCTTGTTGCGTACTAGGTCTTTGACAAACCGGTATCTGTCTGTCCTGAATTCTGTTTTCTGAAGGATGGTGATATGAGCAACGGGAGTCTGTGATTGATTTTTGAATAACTTGTACTTTATCAAGGAATGGATTTGATTCCTCATGTATCTGATTAAACTTCTCTGTAAGATTACCATCATTTCTCTAATGCCAGTGGATTATTCTGTGCTTGGAAAGATGTATATCAGATCATTTTAATCAATAGCCTACAAAAGGTGTCACCTGGCTCTGCTTGTGGTTATCTAGCATGCCTCATCCAAAGGGTGTTGTCATTTTTCAAATAACCTGTTTAATTTAAAGCACCTAGGAAATGAAGTTGTGTTTATTTTGAAACAGTATGCAGAATAATATGTTAGATTAATAAAATGTATGCTTGTTTTCCGGATGTTATCCTATTAAAAAGAGAATACCAGTGTGGGAAAATACCCCCTTATCCATCTCCATCACACAACACTGGCTTGGTAACCCATAGATTGGCATGGGAGCAAGATAAAAGTAGGGTATGCAATAGATTCTGTGCTGGCATAGCACAATGGGAGCAATGATGAAGTGACACTGGGTTATCAAATAATTTTTTATCCCAATTAGAATAAATGGGGTGCTCTGGATAGGCTAGAACAACAGATAACCCCAAGACCATCCTGGGGAAGCAAAGACACATGTCAACCCTAAGTCATACCCTTTTTTGTAATTTAGGAAACTTCCTCATAATGTTGAGTAACTGGGTCATTTGGATTGATGATGTATCTGTAATGTACTCCTCTTCTGGATTCCCTGAGAAAAATCTTTTGGGATATAAAATAATCATTGCTTACTATTCAGCCATGTAGAGAATGTATGTTTTCATATTTGAGATAATTGATTCCTACTAGGAGAGAAGAGTTATTACTTCTTGGGAAAGATAATTTTACATCGAGTTTAGATAGTTTTCAGTCTACACTAAGCTCCTTTTTTATGGACAGTTTAGGAAAAATGCTAATGCCTCACATCCAAACCTGTTTGGAGTTATAGCAAGTCAAGCAGAAAAATGCCATTCTCCTAAATGAACACAGAACACAAAATCTGTCAGGCAGCATTTTACCTGGCATGGATCCTCGAAAGAAAACAAATCAGAGTTTGATTTTTTAAGACTAAATAACAGCAAGACAAAGAAATAGCATTTATATTGAAAAAACTGTAAAGGTTGACAATATCTCCAACTCACTAAATAGGATGGGGAAGAGTAAAATATGCAGCATTTTTGCCTCTTAGTGTGGGCTTCGAAGCCTCTCCTCCAATGGTGATTTCACCACTACCTCTCTAAGCTTCAGATTCTGCCTTTGCAAAAGGAGAATACCCACCTCCCTAAGTATTTATGTGTCTAAGAAAGATAACATTATGCAGAGCATTAAACATGTAACCCGACACAGAGACACTCTACATAATAATAGGTCTTTTTCCCCTTTTCTGAAGCGACCCATATTTCCAGATGCAACCAGCTATAGATTGGTGCAAGAGTATTGCAGTTTTTGCCATTAATTTTAATGCAATTAAAAACGTGATTACTTTTGCACCAACCTAATATATTGTTGTAATTAAGAACACCTACACATCTGGGTTAAAAATTCCCCTCTACTAGTTATGAACTGTGAAAAACCTCGGTTTCCTCATCTTTGAAATAGGATAACAATGTCTACCTGACAGTGTTTTGTTTTCTCAGTTTTAATTTTTTCCCCATGGTTATATATGAACAAAGAATGAAAAATCAAATGGTTCTAAAAGGCTTAGTATGAGAAACATAAACCCTCCTGTCTCGTTTTCTCCCTTTTCTAAAGGCAACCAGTTTCACTTCTTTAGGATTTTTTTTTTATTGGTTTGGTATTTATTTTCATCTTTCAATAACATATCTCTTGATTCTTCAGTTTTAGGGATTATCTTTTGACTGCCTACTCTGGAAAATGAGTCTTTAGCTCTCCTTCACACATCCTCCTAATGTAAATAAATCATAATTTTGATTAGATCATTAACCCGTGATTACATAACTATGACTATGCAGTGCTGATTCTCAATTGAGCAATGAAACAAACCGAGGTTACTCTTTGCTTCTTTTGTAAATCTTTTTTTGCTTTTCCTAGTTTCCTTTTGTTTGCTTAGGTTTCCATATGCTGCGCATTACTAATTCAAACCCCAAACTTTTGGCCAGTTTCCAAAAACTTATTTAAATATGATTAGACACGTACTATAAAATATCCATCTAGGACATTCCTTCACCATGCTCCTGGGAGTTTCTCTCTGGTCTCGCCATTGCAGCATAATGTAGCAGTCTCTTGTAGCCCAAGGTATCACCCCAAGTTCTTTGTCTCACGACCAAGAAAGTTAAGGAGTATGGACACCAACGGTGAGGTGGAGCGAAAGTTTATTAAGCCAAAGAAGAAAGCTCTCCACTGCAGAGAGGGGACCCGGAAGAGGGTTTCCATTTCACAGTTGAATAAAGAGGCTTTTATAAGAAACTAGTGAGAGCTGGGGATGTCATTTGCATAAGGCACAAATTTCTGGTAGCTTCATCCCATCCTCTTACTGCACATATGGACCCTTAGCTTGAGTTACTCCATATTGCTTTGTTCCCCTTACTGTGCATGTGTCAGGGATGGAATTTTCCATTATGGGCATGTCTGGGCAAGTTTCCTGTGTAGTCTTTCTTATCTGTGTGGCTGTGGGCATGTCTTAGGCAGGCCACCCTGTGCAAGCTCCCTTATCTGTGCCTGTAGCTTAATTTTTCAGGCTATTCTTTTGTTTGAAAGAATTCAACTGAGAACCCATCCTAACTAACTGCTTGCCTGACTGGTTTCTTCCTTTCTCCTCTCTATTTCTTTGATCTTGTGTCTTCCTCTTCTGATTTATTCTTTTGTTTTCTGAAACATATCCTACAGAGGTTTACTATAAACATGATGATAGTTTGGCCAGGAACGGAATTCTAAGGATAGAAATAATTTTTCCCTATTCTTTTTTAATTTTTTTGAGACAGGGTCTCTGTTGCATTTCAGCACTGGTGCAATCTCAGCTCACTGCAGCTTCCACCTCTTGGGTTCAAGCGATTCTTCCACCTCAGCCTCCCAAGTAGCTGGGACTACCGGTGTGCGCCACTGTGCCCAGCTAATTTTCATATTTTTAGTAGAGACAGGATTTCACCATGGTGGCCAGGCTGGTCTCAAATTCCTGGCCTCAAGTAACCCACCTGCCTTGGCCTCTGAAAGCAATGGGATTACAGGCATGAGCCACCGTGCCTAGGATAGAAATAATTTTTCTAATGAATTTTGGAATTAATAATCCATTGTCCTCCAAACTTTTTTGTCCTCCAAATTCTTTGAGATGTTCAAAACAATTCTAGTTTCTGTTTCTTTGTATGTGACCTGCTTCTCTGTCCCTCTCTTTCTCTCTCTGTCTCTCTCACAAACACACATAGCATTTATATGCTATTCTCTTTGTCTTCGTTGTTCCGAACTTTTACAATATTGTGATTTGTTACAGAGTCTAATGTTATCTTCTCTGGTTGATACTCAGTTTGCCTATTTAATTGGGAATCTTTTTTCTTTCTGTTCTGGAAAATTGAGGATTTATTATTGTTGAGAATGTATTTCTCTCCTACCTTTGTCCTTCTCTCTTTATCTGGAATGGTCCTATGATTTTCTCTATTTTCTCTCTTTTCTTTCCTGTGTTTCCTCTCCTTATGTTTTTGCTCTATCCTTCAGAAACTTTCCTCAGATTTCTCTTCAGCTCTGTGTCACCTCTGCCACTGCTAGGCAAGCAAAGGCAAATGTCCAGGCTGCACACACGTCAGTCCTGCTGCAGCAGCAGCATTTCCAGGGAAAGTCATGCAGACAAGTGCAGTAGCAGGTATTCAGGTTTCCTCGGCATTCTAGGGCAACCCACCAAGATCTAGTAAGCTGTGAGATTCCAAAAGAAAGGTGCCAAACCTTGGGATGTAGGGCTTCAAACTTCATCATTATAAAATCACCAGCTTCTTTCTTAGTATGATCTGCAGGCTAGAGGGCAAGCCTTGTATTACTAGTGCAGTGAGCAAGTGGCAAGAATACCACCGGGAGCCACAACTGGGAAGGTACCATGCCGTTCCCTGGCATGACTGGAAAGTAGGGGCCAATGTTAGACCGTAAGAGTTGACCAGGATTGATTGCCGTAAACACTGGGCCGTGGTTAGTTTCCTCGGAGCATTGCAGAGAGCCTCTTCTTCCGGGAGGCCAGCCTACAGGAGATCAGTCTTAGACAAGTTAACCTTTACCTTTCAATTATCGTGGCTTAAATTATTAGGAACTCTCTTCTAGTGTCTGAATGTTCCTTATTTGTAGCACCCTTTTCTTGTTTATGCAAATAAATCAAAAACATCCATTTTCTGCTACTGTCAATTCAATATCTAATATTTCTCTGAAAATAGGAATGATAGAATTTCTTTTTGCTTCCTTTGAACTTGATCTTTTATGTTAGAAGTTATCCTCATGTCTATTGACGCATAGTTGTTGGTCCATATTTAAGAGTGTGGCACTAAAAAGCCAACGTGAAGCCATGAATGTGTAGATGAAGTTCATTGACTAAGAACTGGGCCATTTCCTTGTGAAACTCCCCATGCCCACATTATTGTTTAGGTGTTTCCTTTTCAGCTGATCACTAACTAGAGAGAGAGTATCTAGTATTTCGTCTCATGTGGAAAGACATAGGACTCAATTCCAGTATCCTGGGAGCCGTTTAGGGGACAGAGAATCTCAACATTTACTGTATGAACACTCACTAAATCCCTGCTATCCTCAGTTCAACCTGGTGTCCTCTGGCCCAGTGACCTACCTCTGTATTACCTACTTAGAAAGTAAAATCCCAGAATACTTCTGAGGTCGGGAGGGTGAATCACCTGGCTGCCTGGAATAAGGGAGAGCAAATAGGAACCTAACTGATTCTAAACAGCATTCCTCCAGTGCTCTGTTACCTGACTTCCAGTGACACCTGAATTCCCAAATGTTGGTTGTGCGTCGGGGGGGCAGGCAATTCTGTAGAGTAAGTCAGACTGCGTCTTGTCTTTCCCCGCTATTGGCTTAGGATTCAGGGTTTCTTATCTGTTAATCATCCAACTGCTTTCCAGTATTTTAATAGCAATACCTCCTAACCATTCTGTCTGTCTTACACTTTAAAAAAAAAAAATCCTCCAGGCATGGTGTCTCATGCCTGTAATCCCACTACTTTGGGAGGCTGAGGCGGGCAGATTGCCTGAGCTCAGGAGTTCAAGACCAGCCTGGACAATACAGTAAAACCCCATCTCTACTAAAATACAAAAAATTAGCCAGGTGTGGCAGCATGCACCTGTATTCCCAGCTACTAGGCAGGCTGAGGCAGGAGAATTGCTTTAACCTGGGAGGTGGAGGTTGCAGTAAGCCGAGATCATGCCCCTGTATTCCAGCCTGGGCAACAAGAGTAAAATTGTGTCTCAAAAAGAAAAAAGAAATCCTTGTACTACTGTTTAAAGAAGTTTTAGAAGGTTCCGAGGACTCTAATATGATAATTGTGACAAGGAAATGGATAACTTAAGGAAGCCAGGACAATGCCCGACATAATTGTAATGATTGTTTTTGTTGCTTTGTTAATATTCTGTCACTGTAAAATTATCCAAGTTTATAAATTATATACTGTATAGCCAAACAGCATGGACAAGGAGGGCCCTGTGAAATTAAGACCTATGTCATTCACCTTACCAGTGGTCTCAGGTCATCTATACAACCATGAGCTTTTAGAATGGTTAGTTTCCATTCCATTTCATTTAGAATGAGCTTGTAAAAGAAGCAGGAGTTAAGTGTGAGTAACACCTAGCCACTAACATGATAGACATTCTAAATCTATGTTCAGCATCATGTAAGTATACCCTCATATTGAAATGCAGATCTCTACTACTGGTAAATACCACTGATTCCTATTGAAGAAAGAATTGCTCTTCTGAAGTTTGCTGACCTATCTTCCCACGTTTATCACTTCTACAGAGTCATACAGCATGCGTCAGGTGACCCTGTGAGGTAAGCAATCTTGCACTGTATGTGAGCATTTGCACTGATGCTCCCAGAAGCAACCCTTAGTCCTTGCATGATTTCTGGCCTCAGGAGAATTATAAAATAGAAGACAGGTGGGGAAAACAAAGGTTTAAAAAGATTCTGTTTAAATCCTTCTCCTGTGAAAAGTACAAGAGGAAGGAAAAAAAGGATTCTGTGTTTTAAAGCCAAAGATACTTCTCAGCTAAGCATTTCTCAGACCTTTCATGTCCCTCAATAAAGTATATTTTTGGCTATGCCCCATAAACTACTCCAATAAGCCATTAAGATAGCTGTAGAAATCAGCATAGCAAACTATCAGTGTGCTAGTTTAGTTATTCACCGGTTATTAATCTTCTCAGCTCAGGGTCATATTGTCCTGTCTTCAGCATTTTTCACAGTGTCTGATGATGTCCAGAGAGTTAATGGAGGTCCTGAAATGTGGATACAACAAGCATGATAATCCCTTGACTTCATGTCATTCTAGGGATCATCTCCAAACTTCATGCATTGCCCTGGCAAATGAACAGGAAAGCACCTGTGTTACTTATCTGGGTGTTTGTACACTGTCCTGGCAAAGAAATTTCTACGTACAGTGATAATTTCCTTATGATGCTTTCACTAGCAGCAAATTGTTTTGAGCATTTATCCATTTTAGTAGCTGTCATTTTTGTTCCTTCTTTAGCTTGTAAAGTTGAGGCAGATTTTGTCATGACTTAGAGATACCCAGTATTTCTTTGGAGATGTATACAAACATTTTCCTCTAACTAAATTTTACTTTCTCCCTCCCCAACCTCTGCATGTTTGGAGAAGTTATCTTTCTCTGAAACTTCCTGCACTTAAAATGGACTCAGGCACAAGAGACTTCAACGATGATGATGGTGATGATAATGATGATGATAGCTTTATTCAAATATTCAAATACTTAAAGTGTTCATCATATTACATGCAACCACTGGAATATTACAAGTTAAAAAACATATATTAACTGACTTACAAGTCAAGTAACTTTCCCACAGTCAACTAGTAAGCAGCAGAGCTAAAATTTCAATCCAGATTTTCCTGACTTGAGAACTCAGTTTCTTAGCTACTTTCAGTCTGTAAGAGCAGCTTTCTGTCTAGAATCTGTACCCTCTCACCACAAGAATCTAGATAGCATTTTTTCATTTGGATCTGCATGGTACAGGCACCTATCTTTACACTTGGAAGAGGTTCTTTTACTTAGAATGTCTATATTCAACAAAATATCAATTGAGATCATGTAGGGCATTCTTGACCTTTGCAAGGATTTTGGCATTTACTCTAAGGTAAAAGTGGAGGCATCTTTGTTTCTGTCACATTCTTAGTAATAGTTAGCATTTTTTTGAGCACTTCTTATGTGGCAAGCTCTATTCTTAAAACTTTGTATTGGCTAGGCGCCGTGGCTCACACCTGTAATTCCAGCACTTTGGGAGGCCGAGGCAGAAGGATCATCTGAGGTCAGGAGTTCCAGATCAGCCTGGCCAACATGGTGAAACCCCGTCTCTACTAAAAATACAAAATTAGCCAGGCATGATGGCATATGCCTGTAATCCCAGCTACTCAGGAAGCTGAGGTGGGAGAAATGCTTGCAACTGGGAGGCAGAGGTTGCAGTGAGCTGAGATCGTGCCATTGCACTCCAGCCTGGGCAACAAGAGTGAAACTCCATCTTTAAAAAACAAACAAACAAACAAAAACCCAACTTTAATTCACTCACTTAATCCTGAAAATATGAGGAATACATTATTATTCCCATTATTAATTACCATTAAATGTGAGGAATCTCAGGTATTGAGAAAATAAGCAACTTGTCAACACAGTCAGGAAGTGGTAGAATTCAAATTCAAATTAAAGAAGTCTGGTTTCAGTGTTCACATTTTTAATCCCGAAGCTAAACTCTCTCTCATTCAAGGAGTCTAATTTTCCAATATGTAATGAATATATAATATAAATCTTATAATAAAATGTATAATTAATATAGAATGAATGTTTTCAAAACTTGGAAATGTTTTAAATCCACATATTTTTGCCTCCTCTTGAACTGAGCTTTCATTTATGGATCTGGGCTCCGTAAATAACCAAGACATTACTATGTTTGGGAGCATTTGACATTAAAGTCTAATGATTCCTTTTTGGCTTTCTCAGAGCTGCTTCTTGCCATTCTTCTCTTGGATCCTTTTCTTACCTCATGACACTGTGCTTAGTCAGATTCCCGTTTTTTCCTTCCCCTTCTTATGTTTTGACTTCTGCAAGTACCCCTAGTTCCAACATATCATGTCACATTCTATCAGAATAAAAAGAGAATTAGGCGAAGCTCATTTATACCTAAACATTGGCAGCCACCCAAACACCTCTTTCACAGTGAATTAAAGTAAGCAGTGAGCTGCAGAGATACTGGAATGGAAATCAGTAACTTAAAGGGCTTTTGAGCCAACCATACCTGGGGTCCAATACCTGTTTTCTCCTTCTAACTAGATCTGTGGCCTCAGACAATATATTTAACCTCCCTCAGGGAGCCTTGGGCATGTTGTCTATGGTGATAATGATGATGCCTATATCATAGGGTTGTGAACTGTAGCTGCTAGTGATACATTCACTCCAGAGATATTTACTGAGCCCCAATTATGTGTCGGTAACTGTGCTATGTAGAAAGTATCTATGCAGAATTAGAGAGGCATGTTCTCTGCCCTCACATGCTTATATTTTAGTGAGGTCATAAAGGCAACCATGTAGTACAGATCCTGACACATGGTAAACACTTACTGTACATAAGCTGCAATGATGATGAGAATGATGGTGCTCAACACCGGTGTTAGGGCCATCATGGTGTCACCACCATTTGCCTAAGAACTTGACATGGAAATTCCAGTCCACAGGAACTAGGCATCAATAGGAAATCTACTTGTTTTCTTTTGTTTGTTTTTTTTTCCTCCTCAGAAAAATGATCCATCAGATAATCACAAAACAAAAGGGAGAATGTTTGGTCAATACATCCCTAAACAACTTGATAAATATACTACAATCTTTTGGTGAGAGTAATGAAGGTAGACATTTTAACTATTTCTTTTAAACATATATTAAATCTTCTCTTGAAGATTTAATAGGCTGACAGATGTCCAGAAGTCATACGTTAAAGTAACCTCTTCTAGTACCAAGGTGAATGGTCATCTTTATTCTTAACAAACAGAGAATAATCTTTTTTTTAATCATGTAATCCTATAGATGCTTTCTTTCTCCATGTTTTACCTCCTTTTCGAACCTGTGGTTTAATGATTCTGAATTTGCCGCCTTTCTCATCAGTTTCACAATTCATCCTCTGGGTAATTTTCCAATGACATCTTTTCCTTTTAGATTGTGCATTTATGCAGTCCTCTGACTTAAGAAGCCAGAATACCATTGGCACATGAAGTGTCTTTAGATTTAGCTGCTAGCTTGAAGCATCTGGCAACCGAACATAAACTCCAGTACTTGAGCATTCATGCTTGAACCAGAAATTACTTTGTCATCTCCACTGGCTTTTATTAAGCAGCCAACAGCTGCCTTGGAACTATGACTTACTACAGTGAGCTGGTTCCCTTAGAACATCACCCTCTTCTTACTCTCAAAATAAGTGTCTTTTTTTCCTTTCTTCCCCATGCAAATCTCTGGCATCAATAGTAACAGTAATAATAGTGTCTCATACTTGGTAGCTCTTTATGTTTTATGAAGCATGTTAAAATCCATTAACTCATTTTGAATTTCATAGTCATCCTGGGATGCCAAATACCATCTCCTCCAAATTACTGATAAGAAAACTACAGCCCAGAGACGTCGAATGACTTGCTGGTGGTTTCATGCCTAAATAGTGCTGTATGGCCAAATCTAGAAACTAGGCTTTTAGACACTAAATTGAGTGTTTTATATTTTTCATCATGCTGACATTTTTAGCAAAACCTAGGTTATCAGAGAGTCACTGAGAGAAGGTCTTTTACTCCTTGAGAAATAACATCCAGCGACTGTTTCTGAGATGAGCTCTAAGCCTGGGTTGATTTCCAGTGAACTGAGAGTCCTGCTTATTTCTGGTGCTCCAGCATTGTTTGGGAGCTCCTGCCATGGGAAAATAGCAGGGTAACCTATTGGCCTCCATGTTGCCCAAGTGAACATTGCATCCTGTATGAAAAGTGTCCTCTGGGGTTGTGAAAAGTGCCAGGTCCTGCTGTGGTAACTAAATGCAAGATAACCTTTCTGTGGAAAGCAAGCATACGATGGCTAAGAAATGGTTTTGTAAACTACAGAATGATCTGCAAATGCGAAGGACCATATGCCTTGCACATCTTGCCTGCTTGAGTAAATGAATGATTTTTCTTAGTATCTCTCTGTGAGTATTGGTTTATTTGATGCTGCAGCAGTTTGCAAACTCTGTTCACTCTTTTGCACTGCAGCTGAGAGATATACCCTATGGTTTTAGCATGGGTCATACAAATAATGTGTACCTATTTGTTATAACCTAGGCTGGGGTCTTGCCTCACTATATTTCCTACCGGTACTGAACTATTAAATTCAAATGGATAATCTATGAAGTGAATACTTTCCTGTAAACTTTAACAAATTTTATTGAGGAACGGACATTTAAGTGTAGACACACACACACACACCCCTCTAGGTTTTGTTTGTTTTAATTCAAGTAACTAATATGTTTTTGGAATGAGGAAGTCATTAATGTTTTTTTACTAACCAAGACCTCATCAAAAATCTGTTTCTCTTTCTGCCCTTAATCTCTTTCTGAAGTCTCCTGCCAATTTTTAATGCTGACCATTTCTCCATATTTTCAATGTGTAGTAGTGCTGGAGTGCTTCACTTATCAGCATGGCAAAGCCTACTTGTCATTTTAGAGAAAAGTAAAAGTGGATTTGGAAAATGTGGGACTTTGGGTCACATCAGAACTCTGACTTAAATTTCAGGTACCCTTTAGTTAGAAGTGGCAAGGTAAAGCTTATCTGCAAATGACTGTAATTACAAAGATAGAGCTTGTCCAACAAAGGTTTTCTGTTTTAATATCATAAAAACCAAAAGATGGAATCATGCTCCACAAAAGACTGCCTTTTCACTTTCTAAGAATTATTTTTCAGCTCTGTGTACTCCTGTTGGTGTGAATGCCGTTTATTAGCATGTGACATCTTTGTGTTTGGGGAGGAGAGGACTCTGTGTCTCTGCATTTTCATCTCCTTTTCCTTGCCTCTTGGCTTCTCCATTCTTTCCACCTCCATTATCCTTTATACTAGATTAGATCTAACTTTAAAATTATTTGTTGTATCTTTACATTTTATGTTCCCTGTATCTAATTTAAAAGACATGAAAAGTTGTAAACATCTCTCTGAAAATAAACTAAATTAAGTTTCTTTGTACCTCCCTGACCCTCGATTGATTTTTTTTTTCTCTCTCTTTGGCTCAGCAACTCTCAATAGAGAGAAAAGTTTCTCTATCTCTAGTGTGGAAGATGGGACTAAATGTGCAGTGACCCTCAAACCTACCCCAGAGAGTAGTTCTTCCTTACAAGAGTGAGTTTTCCAATGATTTGCCTCTTTCTCTTCAAAAACGGTGACAAAGTCTTAATTCAGGGCTCTTCAGATTTTCATTCTCCCTTCTTTAAATTTCATTGAATGTGAAGCAAGCAATGCAGCAGGAAGAAGAGTCTTTTTTAGTTAAACTCATAATACCTTAGCTAGCTGCACACAAAGGGGGCATTTCAACAATTGCAGGGGACCTCAGAGCTATTAATAGTTGCCCATTCTGAAGGGTTTCAGGAAAAATTTCTCTTAGAATTAAGGACAAACCCTAAAACAAGCTAGTCAGTGGTGGCCCAGACTGTTGGGGGTAGGGGAGGGAGGATTGTTTCAGGTTTTGTTTTGCAGAAAGCTTTATAAATCAATCCTACCTACATTAAATAAAGAGAGGGTAGCTAATATTGTCTACCAAGATATTAATACCTTCTGTTTTAAGCTTCATATGCTCCTTGGTGACCTCATCTCAAATCTATAGGCAAACAAAGAAGTACTGCTTTAGAATATGAGAATTATTGCTTCTTTCCCAAAATGCAGTCCTTAAACAGAGGAATCTGAAAACATGTAGAAAATTGCTGAAAGGAGCAGGTTAAACAGAAAAGAGGGACACTCTCTCCTTCAGCTAAGGTTTCAGCACCATCTACTGTCCAGAATATTAATCTTTCCCCACATTGCACTGTTTGTGAATGGGCACTTGGTTGTTCTTTGCATGTAATCACAATGGAAGGCATTGTCTTTGGAATTCATTATCCTTGCCTCAAGGTGTACATTTCCTTTCTTATGTAGTTAAGTAAATATTCGCTTACTGTGTATCAGTAGATGCAGCCCAATGCCCAGCAGATGCAATACATTCCTTTAATCAGCAAAGATCTTATTATGCCATTCTTATGCATTGACTATGATGAAATTTACTGTATTTCACAGACACTCATGGGATTTTGGGGGAACTCTTTTGCTCAGTGAGTCATAAGAGAGAGTTCTTTATGTATAGTAGCTGAAAGAAACAGAAAACATTCTAATTATTATTTGATGAAAATGTTTCTCCATGAGTAAAAGATATCTGTGGTTCCCATTTATGCTTCCTTTTTATCTTCCATCACCGTCAAAGGCACACCATAGAGTGATTTTAATTATATCTTGACTCGAATATACAACGTATTTAATTTGTCATTGAGAATAGTCTTTTTCTACTCCTTTTAGATTGTCATTTCTTTCAAATAATAAAGAAAGCTTCAAAAAATGTGAGAGAGCATATTTATCATATTTCCCCCTTCCCTCTTCTGTTATTACTTGCTCTTTCGCTTGAGGAAGTATTCTTGTTCATAATGGAAGCTTAGGCACCTGCAGAAAATTCTTTGCGTTTAGAAAGACGTCCCAGATGAAAAACCCTGCTACTGAAACATGGCACAAATCCAAACCCAGGATGTTTGCTTTCCCTGGTGATGGGTAAAAATGAAAACAAACAAGTTGACCGTGAATGACTTTAAGACATTAAAAACAAACAAACAAAAATCTCCTTATTAATAGTTGTAACCAAGTTAGAGACTTGGGAGGCAATCAAGAGCGTTTGAGTGTCATTAAAGCAGTCCTCATAATTAAATAGGTGCTTTATGCTACACATTTTGACCAGGCAAATCTAATAACTTTGATTACCACTTGGCTGCTTGTTTTGCAAGCACCTATACTTGGCCACCCTCGATTGGCTTGTGCATAGCAGTTTCCATTTGTGGCAGTCAAGCTTATTAAACAGCTCTGCTTTGTATTTTTCCCCCAGTGCTTGAAAATAGATTGGTAAGCATTCCGCTCAGGGGCGATTTGTAAATTGCTTTACAGAAGGCTCAAGTTTGTGCTCAAGCTGACTGGGGTCAAAATTTACCTTGTGTTTTCTTCTGATGTCAAGTTGCACACGTTGTTCAAAGAACCAGGTCACAATACTACGTGGCAGTGCTTCTTGGTGAGAATCGATTAAAAATGTTGACTAGTGAAAGTGCCCTATGCTGGTGCTGTGTTATTTCTGCCACCTACGAGGGCAGATTTACTGGTCTTTAGCCAAAATACACTTAATGTTCTTTTCCCAGTTGATTTCTCTTCCCTTCTTCATTACAACAAAGTGACATTTTAATTATGTTAACAAAAAGAGAGTTAAGATAAATAAGGGTCCTACTGAGAGAACTAGCCTATGTTTTAAAATTGTAAAAATTCTCCATTTACAGCCATAGTTTCTCAATGGAAAACAAATCTTAGTGAAAAGGAGATGTGTCTAAAAGAGATCAAATATGTAAAGGATTTTCCAAAGAGCAAAATTATAAGCAAAATAGATATTTAGGAACAAACCACATATATAGATGTCTGATATTATCTGAGTGATGATAACCTGAACAGATTTTATTTCATCAGGCTATTTCGGCAGTTAAAGCTTTCCCTAAAATCAGGACTTGGAGCTGAGCTCCCTTCCAGGAACCTGGGGCAGACAAAAAAATTTCTACCCAGATTTGAGACCTTTAAAGGACCTTTACCTGTGGCCAGAATGGGCAGCAAGACCACCCCCCAAAAAGAGAGTCAGACCTATACAATATAGGGTGCAACACCCTTTATTTTGCTATGCTGTGAAGCACAAACCCCAATTTTTTCACATAACCTGATTGACACCTGTACAACCACACAACAGGGAGAAATGGTGCCCATGAGGAAGAAAAAACTTCACTTATATGATGAGCTTCCAAACCAAAATTACAAAGACTTTGAGGAAGTCTGCCACCATCAGAGACAGTCAACAAATAGAACAAATGGCACCTTCAAAATTACCAATAATACAACCACCTGAGAAGGACTTATAGCTAAGTATATGTAGATTTCTCAAGTATAACCTCACCTACCCCATCCATCATTCCCTACTTCCCTCCCTAACTTTCTAACAACGGATTTATTTCTGAAAAGTAACTCAGGAGGAAAAGAACAAACTGGAAACTGTGGTGTTTTCATTTGTTTGTTTTGATAGCTGCTTTAAAATGTAGATCTTAATGACCCAGCAGAGAATAATAATTATAAAATTAATAAATGTTTCTCTTATTTAAGGATGAATTATTGTCTAAAAACTAAATACAATTTTAAGTAATGCCTTGCTCCTGACAATAGGTATTTTATGAAAGCATTAATTCACATTTTCTCCTTGGTGTGAAATGCAGAAACTCAGTGTTTAAATTTTAGAGAAGTGATACATTTGCTTTTTTCATTCTTTTTATAAGTAGCATAAAACTTTAATTTTTAAATGGCATATGCTCTAGAATTAGAGTTTGCCATCTTTTTTATTTTACTGTTCTGTGGAGTATTCATTTTAAATATTTACATTTTAAGTACTAAAGCAATCTGAGCAACCTTCCCTTTCCTGTCTGGCATAGAAGAGTAATCACAGTGGGTGAGGATGCAGAATGGTGAGGTGGGTTGGAGATCTGTACGGAGGCATGGTTGTGGGTGGATATAGAGGCGGTGGGCACAGGAGACAGCTGGCAAGGTTGGCAGATTGATTATACTGAACAAAATGTAAGTTGATTAAGCAAATTAGTAAATGTTTTCAGGATAAGATATAGAAATAGGTATAGCTGTGTAGGTATACATGTATATGCACACAGATATTTCCCAGCTCTGTTGGCTGAGAGGGTCTAGGATCAATGACCCTCAGTAACAATAAGCACATTGGGTGTCCACCTCTTGGTTTCTCAAAGCCATCCTCCACTAAAAAAGAACTCGAGCTCCCTGAAGAAATGACGGAATCTAGGGCTATTTCAGGAAAAACGTATAACGTGAGCCTTACTGGACCAGAATAGTAAAAAAACACTTAATGAAAAATAGTAAAATGTCAAACAGACAATAACCAAACTGAAAAGGACTCCCATAGGCCAAAATGGGGACAATTTGAGCATCAGTGTAAATAATAATAGTAATGTATTTTCACCTGTCAAGTAAAATAAGCCATGAATTTATCCTGATGTAAGGAAGTATATAAATAAATGGGGGAGAGGGGAAAGCTTTTCCTTAGAGTAGAATGTCAGCTGATGTATATAGATATGTAGAAAGAAAGATAGCAATGAAGAATCACCATTTGACAACCATCATAAAAGTCATTAATTCAGGCAGGTGTCTTCAATGGATTCTGAGGCTGGTGAGTACAAGTTTGATGACCATCAGTGACTGGTGTAATCTTGGAATATCTCCCGACAAAGTACTCATTATTTATTTATTTAGTTAGTTTAGTTTGTTATTATTTTTGAGGCAGAGTCTCACTCTGTCACCCAGGCTGGAGTGCATGGCACGACACTGCTATCTCCACCTCCTAGGTTCAAGCGATTCTCATGCCTCAGCCTCCTGAGTAGCTGGGAGTACAGGCTCACCACACCCAACTAATTTGTGTGTTTTTTTTAGTAAAGACAGGGTTTGATCATGTTGGTCAGGCTGGTCTCAAACTCCTGGCCTCAAGTGACCTGCCTACCTCAGCCTTCCAAAGTTCTGGGATTACAGGTATGAGTCACTGCAGCCACCCAAAGTACTCATTATTTACAAGGGTAAAAATGGTATGAATAAAATGGTATGAATAAAATGGTATGAATAACATGAATATATGTATATATGTATATATGTGTATTTGTGTGTGTATATATGAGTGTGTGTGTGTGTTAGTGTGTATATGGTGGGGAGAAGAGGTGTGTGTGTGTGTGTGTACTCATATATGTATGTATGTATGTATATGGAGAAGAAGAAAAGCAAATGCAATAAAATATTAGCTACTGAGGAGACTATCTGAAGGTGAAAAAGTTCTTTGTACTTTTCTGGCAAACTTTCTGTAAGTTTGAAATTATTTCAAAACAAATTATTTTTTAAAATCAAGATAAAAGTACAAAATGTGGCCTTGTAAGCAAATTCAGTAGTAAACGCAGATGAAGGGCCAGTGCTTGCACGGTGAGTGCTGAGTTAACCTTCGGGTGGCTCCTTTTTAAAATTCCATATTCAACATAAGTCAAGATAAATAATAAGAAATACTTCGTATAGCTTCCTGATTTCTAGTACTTCAAGATTCAAGGCCTTATTTTCATCAGTCTCCAACAGGGCCACTCACAGATTTTGCATAACTTATTTTTAACCAACTCTCAAGAATAGGAACAGACCTAGGGACCAGGGACTTACAAAAGTGTAAGATGTAGTCGCTGACTCCCAGAAAGCTGATTAGTTACCGGGGGAGAAGTGGGACACGTGTAAAAAAGACAAATGATTTTGCACAATAATGCACTAGCTTCATGTTGAAGAAATAAGAACAGTTAATGCTAATGAGCTTCATGAAGGGACAGGATCACTGGTGAACAGGGTGGTTCAAAAGGGCATGTGGGGAGATGACTTGGATTCATGGGCTCTTCAAGATAGCAGGCTTTTTCCAGCCTGGCTGGCCGTTGGCAGAACCTGGCATCCCCTCTCTGAGGGCGCCCACCTCCACCTGAATACCTCCAGAAATGGATATTCATGTTCGTCTGAGGCAGCCTATTTCCCTTTTGGAAAAGTCAAATTAATAGCAAGTTCTTCCTTCTATGGAGCCAAAATATACCTGTTTGTAGTTACTCTTTGCTTTCAACTTTGGGGCAATGCAAAATAACCTTAGCTTATCTTCTGCCTATAAGCCCTTCATATATTTAAGACCTTTTGTCACGGATCTCTCCCAATTTATCTTTCTCATGCCAAACACTTTCAGTTATTTTAGCTGATCTTTCACTAACCCAGGTGTACTAATGTGTCAGTGAATTCAAAACATGTTCCTAGTAAGCTGTGGTCTGACTACTGCAAAATACAACCAGATTATTACCTCCCTAAATTGGAACATCATGTGTTATTAATGCAACCTAAGGTTGCATTGCCTTCCTTTGACAGCTGCACGGACTCCATGAGCACTGAAATGCTCAGGTTTTATACATGTGAGCTGCTAATCTCCCAGGATGTACCTAGTAGCCGATTTTTTAAGTGTAGTTTCTTGCCTTTATCCCTATTAAAGTTTGCCTAGTTGAAAAGGTTGGTCCTGCTTGAAACCACTGTGAATCTTGGTCCTCATCTAATGTTTAGAGTATGCCTTTTAGATGTGTGTTTTATGTTTATCTTGTACTGATTTTTATTGAAAAAAAATGGAGCCAACTATAGAATATTGAGTTTCATCCCTAGAGATGCTACTACAGTATTATTGTCATCATTAATCAACAGTCTTTGCTGTGGCATTTAAATATTATTAAAAATAATTCTGGCTGGGCGAGGTGGCTCATGGCTGTAATCCAAGCATTTGGTAGGCTGAGGTGGGTAGATCATGAGGTCAGGAGTTCAAGACCAACCTGGCCCAGGTGGTGAAACCCCATCTCTATTAAAAATACAAAAATACATCAGGCATGGTCATGGGTGCCTGTAATCCCAGGTACTCGGGAGGCTGAGGCAGAGAATTGCTTGAACCTGGGAGGCGGAGGTTGCAGTGAGCTGAGATTGCGCCATTGCGCTCCAGCCTGGTGACAAAGTGAGACATCGTCCCTCAAAAAAAAAAAAAATTCTCTGACCAGTCCCCTTGTGTTATTTGAGGTGAGCTTGCTGTCTGCTCTTTGACTAGCTCCAGGCCTTTGAAGAATCCCATTTTTTAAATTCTCCCTATAAAAACTAATTTAAGAAAAAAAGATACAACCCTAATGAAAGGCATCATCAAAACCATTACAGTCAAGAAATTTGTTAACAAAGGGATGTGTCTTCTTCCACGAATGAAGATGACTAAAACACACATTAAATATTATCCTGATAGGCACCAAGTGAATATATTAGCACTGTCAATGAAAGATAAAGAAATTATAAACTAAAATGGAAGAATTGGAAGGGTATTATGAAAGCAACATCAAAATGGAATTCTTATCCTGTGGACCCAAAAGCACTTATTTTTGCAGATAATAAGAACTATCAGCCAGGTGTGGCGGCTCACGCCTATAATCCCAGCACTTTGGGAGGCCAAGGCACAAGGAGCTTTTGAGGCCAGGAGTTTGAGACCAACCTGAGCAGTATAGCAAGATCCTTTGCCTACAAAAATATAAACCATTAGCCAGGCACCAGTGGCTCACACCTCTAATCCCAGCACTTTGGGATGCTGAGGCAGGCAGATTGGCTGAGGTCAGGAGCTCAAGCAAGAACAGCCGGGGCAACATGGCAAAAATACCATCTCTACCAAAAATACAAAAAAACCCACAAAAACAATTAGCTGGGCATGGTGGCATGCACTTGTGGTCTTAGCTACTTGGGAGGTTGAGGCAGGAGGATCATTTGAACCTGAGATGCAGAGGTTGCAGTGAGCCAAGATTGTGCCTCTGCATTCCAACATCAGGGACAGAATGAGACCCCATCTCAAAAATAAAATAAAGCAAAACACTAGCCGGATATGATGGTGCATGCCTCTAGTCCTGTCTTGATGGGAAGATTGCTTGAGCCCAATAATTTGAAGTTACAGTGAGCTTTGATCATGCTGTTGCACTCCAGCTTGGGCAACAGAACAAGACCCTGTAAAAAAAATGCAGTGTTTTAAAAAATAGAATTATTATCCAATGGACCCGAAAACACTTCTTTTTACAGATAATACGAGCTATAAATCAGAAAGTCTTTCCACAAACAGTGAAAGGGAGACTGTAATAAGGCTTGTAATTTATATGTCTAATTGTGGATCTGATTATTAACTGAGTACTTAATATTAATAAAAATGGTGGTTAATAACTGTTCCTCATGGTTGTTATAATCCTTAAAACAAAGCACTTAGTTTCCCTTTTGCCATTTATACATTATATAAAACACTGCAGAAAGTAAAAAATTTATTTTTTTTACTCTAGGAGAATTAAGCACTTGGTAAATATATGTATATTTTTAAGCATCAATCCTCTGAGTTCAAAATTCATCAATCTACACAGTATGAACCAACCACCATCAGGAAAGTTTAGGGATGTTGTTGGTCCTATTTATTGTTTCTATTTGATTACATCCAAATCCAGCCATCAGTTGACATCTTGAGTTCTAATTGCCTTTGAGAGTTCTACACACAGAACAATAGCTGAAGTGACTCTTCAGAACAGAAGTCATAGAGGTAGGTTCTTCCTGATCTTGATGAATTAAAACCAAAGGAGAGGAGACAGTTTGTTTTGCAGGAAGCCATCTGTTTGTATACAGGATTTGTATTCAAATTTTAGGAAATTAAGTAAAAAGCATCAAAATTCACAACAAAGAAAACAAGAGTACTGAACAAACATACACGTTGAGAAAACCAAGTCACTAATGAGATTTTGAACCTCTTTAGTTTAATCTTTTCTCGTCCCTCGGAGACCTCTCTGGTATGTGTACAGTGCATGAGTTTGCATCGATTCTTGCTACTTCAGGGCTCCGAACATGAATCAGCGACAAGCGCTAAGTTAATGAATTAGCAGCTGTCAGCACAACAACTATACCAACATAATCCTTGATTCAGGGAACTTCTCTGGTCCTTGGTTAAAAGACAGCTAAGTTTACCAATGATAAAAATCATCTGTCCCAGATCCCTACATGTGCATAAAGAGGTAAACATTTCTTTAGAAAAGGAATGCCATTTAAAAACGTGAGTCAGAATTTCAAATGGCTCTAGGCTTTGGGGCATGTGCCAGCTCCTTGCTGCTTGCCCAGAAGTTGTCAGGAGACAGGGAGACAAGACAGTTTTAGGAACTGGAGCCTGGACATTTGACTCCACACTTGTACGTTTGACGCGTAAGCTTAGAGCTAGAGCCAGCATTTGAGGCATAAAATCATCACTGCTTGTTACCTGTCTAAGGCAGTAACTTCATTACTCATGCAGTGAAGCCCTCTGCAACCATCTGCACCCCATGGCAGAAATTCTTTGAATTCCTTCTGCATTTAAATATCTTCAGTTGACTACACATAATCAAGAGTGCAAATTGCTATATTATGCCCTTAGACTTATTCTCTGCATGATTTGTGTGTGGATATCATGTTTTCAGCAAAAAGAAAGGCAGAATTGCACAATAGACAATATGTTAACAAGTCTTAGACATCAGTCTGCTCATCTGTTAAGGGATGATAATAGTACCTATTTGTTAGAAATAAATGAAATAATCCATGTAAAGTGCTTCACAGTGCTAAGGGACTCAGTTATTATGAATGTTCTTATTCCTTCAGCCTCTGTTATATCTGCTATCCATGTAACACACAATCCATGCTTGGTGGATGAATCAACAAATAAATGAATTAAAATGAAAATCTAAATTGCAGAATCAGTGGGCAGCTATTTAAAGTAGAATTAGGCAACATCTTTATCAAATAAAACCCATAGAGGTATATCATTTTAGCCTGGGATCTGTTTCAATCTTCATTTTATACAGGATTAAAATTTACAAGTCAAAATGGGGCTAATCCTTGATGTTTGCTTAGAATAAGATTTGTACTTACCTCTTTTCCTCATTAAACACACACGCACACACAGACACACACACACACACAACTTTGTCACTATCTATTCCTGATCGTTAGTGAATCAATATAGCAGAATTTTATTATGTATAGCCCTCAAAAAGCTCAAGTTTTCAAATCAGGGGTTTTCCGTCCCATTACCTCTTTGCCGTACCTGTTGTTCACTTCTCATTTCATGGACATCACTCATTCAGCAGTGACTAAAAGCACACTAATCCACTTATCATGATCTTTTCTTATTTTTAGAAAACAGAAAAAGTATATCCCACTATTAGATTATAACCTATTTAGGACAGAGATTTTCTTTTTCTAACTATCTGAGAGGTTTTCTTTCTGTAGTTGGATAAAAGGATAGAAAAATCGTTTTAAATACTGTCTTTAAATAGAAAATTTTAGTGTAGGTTATCAGTAAGTAAGACTCAACAAAAATTCTCCTATCATTTATAATTTCAAAATTCTTAGCTGCTATTTTAATCTAAGAGGTTCCCTGAATAAATATTTATATACCTCACAGTCTGAAATGCAATTCTATGACTATGGGAGAGGATTAGTCAATGTTCTTTTATTGTTTGGTTTGGTTCTGCTTTGTCTTCTTTGTAATTGTTTGATTGGCTCGATTTGGTTTACTATATAGAAATTTCTGGAATATGGCTTAATTCAGAATTTTATTCTTTAGGCACGTATATGGCCTTTATATTGAATTCAAACTGCTTCTCACTATTGTACTCTCTGACAGCATTTATGAAATAATGTTGCAGAAAAATGAGGGAATATGGGTGTAAATGTGGTTTTGGAGTTTATAAACTGTCTCAGCTAAGCAAGCCCATTCTATTTCCAGTTTAAACTATAATGTAAAAGTGAATTTTAAAGCTAATTGATGTCCTTATTTTAAAGAAGTGATATACCTGTATCATTTTGTCAATGATGTTCATTATGGCATTATTTATGATTTCTAATTATAAATATTAGAAAATGTCAAATAAAATTTGCTAAAATGCCAACTAGTTCCAAAATGGTTAAAAATATAAAGTTGAGGCAGATTATAAAACTATGTTGAAAAAGGAATAAATGTGCCTATATAATATTCAGAAGGAGAAAAAGGAAAATCTTATGTGTCTTAAGTTTATAATGGTGTAAAACAAAACAACTGAAAAAGTATGAACCAAAAAGACTGGGGGAAATTATACCACCATGAAAATAGATGTTTTATCTGGTAGGATTTGTTTTTCTATTCCTTCTTTTAATTTTCCTGAATTTCCTAAATTCCCTGTACTAAAACATTTATTACTTTTACAATAGAAAAAAGAGCCCAACAAATTTCAAATCAACATGGATTTTTTTCTGTTTGCACTCAGCTTTCTAGTGAAAGCTTTCTATGTGGCTTTCTAGTGAAACTGGAGAGACAGGAAAACCTTTTCAAAGAGGCAATTCAGAGCAGGCTGCCAGAAAGCTCCTTCCATGAGCATCTTCAGAGATCTCACCTCCATGCTCCTCGGCTGAGTTCTGTTGCTCTGAGAAGGTTCACATAATGAGTGTTTTCATCTTTTCATATTAAAAATGACCTCCTGGCCTGAGCCTCAGCTTCCCAGATGACTGAGGTTTTCTGGTCACAGCCTCAGAAAAAATAAAGCAAAATTACTTAGTATTTCATGCTTCTCTTGGAGTCTACATTTTATTTCCACACAAGCTCACAGACTTTGTTGTTGTTGTTTGTTTTAACTCTCCAGATCCAACCAGGGTAATGGTGCCCCCTTCCAGTATGGATGTCACTGTTGGAGAAAGTATTGTTCTGCCATGCCAGGTAACGCATGATCACTCGCTAGACATCGTGTTTACTTGGTCATTTAATGGACACCTGATAGACTTTGACAGAGATGGAGACCACTTTGAAAGAGTCGGAGGGGTAAGTATTAATATCAAACTGTCCACAGAAAACTCGGTATGCAAATGGACTTCTCGAAACTGACTCCAACCAACTTGTTTAGACCAACTTAACAATATATTTAAAGTTACTCTTTTAGAATTTTGTTCAAGTAATCTTATGGCAAGAAACTCTTGGTTAATTCTTGCTCCTTTTTGCACAATAAATGTGGCATCACTCATTGAGCAACCCTATATGGCAGGATTGCTCTCTAACTGGCACCAATTCTATAGGTTAATTATTCATTCCTGTGTATGAATTAAAAATTGAGGTTCACAGGCATTGGATGACTTGCCTTGGCCTCAAAGCTACTGAATTGCAGAACTCAGCTTAAAACTTCAAATCCCAAACTCTGTGTCACATACCATACCATATACCTTAGAATCTGATTAAGAAAATAGCTTAAGGATAGTTTTCTACTGTTTGTAGGCTGCTAATTAAACTCTCTTTGACTCTGTAGAAGGCTCATCATTGTGAATTTAGGGTTTTCTTTCTTTTTTTTGAAGTCTTGCTCTGTCGGCAGGCTGGAGTTCAGCGGTGTGATCTTGGCTCACTGCAACCTCTGCCTCCTGGGTTCAAACGATTCTCCTGCCCCACCTCCCAAGTAGCTGAGACTACAGGTGCATGCCACCATGCCCAGCTAATTTTTGTATTTTTAGTAGAGATGAGGTTTCACCATGTTGGCCAGGATGTTCTTGATCTCTTGACCTCCTGATCCGCCCACGTTGGCCTCTCAAAGTGCTGGGATTACAGGTATGAGCCACTTTGCCTGGCCGAGTTTTCTTTCTTGAATCTGGAGTTCTGATTGGGTTATTTACCATCTCCAGGCAATTTGAATTCAAAATAATTGAGTTTTCAAAATGCCTTACTTTCTATAACTGTGTATTATCATTGAACACATAACAAGAAGAGGTTAAATATGGAAACAATTTGTGTCTATCACAATCATTCTCAAAAAACTTTTTTTCTCTTCTAACACAGCTCTATAGTCCCACTGATAATAAAGATTGAATCTGGCTGCTATTTTTATAAAGGAGTCCAATCAAAACATAGGAGAATATAAAAATGGGGCCCTGATTTGAAAAGCCCTCCCCACTTTCTATGCTGCCGTGAAAATCTGTCCATCCCCTCCATGTTGAGAATAAGTTTCTGAAGTCACTCATATGATACATTGAAAGCATATTTTCCACCCAACTACAGTACTAGCCCTGTTCATTACATTCTTGTTACCTTTAGCAAACAGAGTTTTTGCAGTTAAATCACAGAACACCAAAAACCATTTCAATGACTGCTTCCTCAATTCTATGCCAAGTGTGGTATCTGATTGGTACAACTTTAGATGGCACAAAAGAAGTTAATTCATTACATCAGTGGAAGGCTTGGTTCATTAGGGATTATCTCTTACAACCCTGATTGAGAAAAGCTGGATGAAATTGCCGATATAACCATTCTGGACCTCTTTCATATGGTTCAGCTTAGAAACTGTGGCTGAGAGAAATATTAACTACTTCACAAAGACATTGGAGATATTGAATATTTTGAGATCTAGGAAAGTGCATAGTCCAATGCCAACCACAAAAGAAGTGCTTGATAAACTTTAATGGTGGTATTGATTGAAAGAAGGGTAACATTGATTGTAATAACAGGAAAGTATAAATTGAGAACATTCTTCGTAAATTAAGCAGAATATTCTCACATTAAAACCAATTTCTTGGGCAGGAGAGATATTAAAAGTGCTAAATCCCAGAATGGCACAAGCACCAACCAGTCAGAACAGATGCCTGACCAATCAGTGAATGTCCTGCCATTCAGACATGTGTAGCCTTTATGCCGAGATGGTGCCAGGGCTGAGGCAGAAACCGGGACTCACCCTAATGAAGTCAAACGCTGATGACCACCTTTTGTAGAGATAGTTGTCCCTAGTGTTGCTCACATTCATCTTTCTATGGGAAATGTCTGTGTCCTCTGTTTAGTGCTAATACCAATCAACTCCTGATGAGAAATATATAGAAAATTAAGGACAGCACAACTACATGTGAGATCTAAGTATATTAGCCACCAGGATCATTAATATCTGTGGAGTCAGGACTTAACAATAGAAAAGATACTCAAGTGCAGTTATAAAGTCAAGTTTATTTCCATTTCAACTTCCTGGGTCAGCATGGTGGAAATAATGCTTGTATAGCTAACCTATTGAGGTTTTATAAAAGTTATTATTTCATTGTCCTCTGATACCCCTTGAGTATTCTGTCAGGAACAGAACGGACTACAGTGGGGGAAAATAAGCAGATGCTGTTGTTTTCTTTGTTAGGAACATAAGAAATGTAGATCTTAGTTAATAGCTGGGTCTGGATGACTTCAAAGGGAAAGAGAAAGTTACTGTGGTCTCCTTTAATGAGACTCTTACCTCACTCCTGACTCTATTTTCTTCTTTGTTTCAGTTTTACTTTAAAATCACAAATCCAGTCAAAATTTGTAAATAACTACAGTACGTTCTAAATCACAAAATCAAAATTTTCTGTTAATAGGTTCTGAAATATCCAGGCTACAAGTTTCTTTGACATTTAAGCCCTTGATGAATAAAGTGAATTAGTGAGATGGTGTAGGCATTTCCTTAAAGCCAATGTGGCTTCCCACCTTCCCTACACACATTCCCTGGGGCATATTTTTTTAATTCTATATTCAAATGTGAATTTTCTGAGGTAAAGTATGTGAAATTTCTTAGATAAAGTATCAGTCATCATAATAATGATTATGATCCTAGTGATGATAATTCCTTGTATTTGCAAAGTGCCTAATCGTTTATCAAGTACTTTCTTATATACATTTGACCCTTGAACAACACGAGTTTGAGCTGCTTGGGTCGACTTACATGTGGCTTTATTTTCTACCACACTCAGATAGAAAATACAATATTTGTGGGATGTGAAACCCACACATATGGAGGACTGACTCGTCATGTACACAAGTTTCAGAGGGCTGACTGCAGGACTTGAGTATGTGCGGATTTTAGTATACAATGGGTCCTGAGTCCAATCCCCTGTGTCTACCAGAGAATGACTGTAATAGCTCCTTAATCTTCACAGAAATCTTGTCAAGTATCTTAACAATTATTTTCCCATTTTATTGAGCAGTTATAAGATTTGATCTGTAAATAGTGGCATCTGGATGAGAAACGAAGTGTTACAAACAAAAGACATTTTGGGTTAAAATACCACAGCTTTTCCTGAATTAGATTTAACATCTTTGACATGATTGTTTCACAAAGAAAATGGATCATGGCCGTCAAGGATACCAGTTTTCAGTTAATCTGTGTTTCACAGTTTTCAGAAGGTTTTCATATACACAGATAATCTAATTTGATTTTTACAACCTAACATGAAAGTCAATAAAGGTCTTTCAAAAATCAATAAATTAAGGCCAAGAGAGATTAAGAGATTTAGATGAAATCAACCAGCAGGAATCAGCCCAAGACAACTAAGAACCAAAACTGTAGCTCTTCCTTCACTCCACACTTTTGCATCTCTTCTAATCCTATTTCTAATTGGCAGTTCTATCTCTTCCATTATCCTTAGTAAGTATGAATGTGACATGTTGTACTGAAACGATGGACATAAACCAAGTACACATTACTTTTGAAGGAGAATGAGGATATGGTCTTTCTGGATGCTAGTCTAGTGTTATTGTTAATAACAGGGATTATATGGGTTCAAATCCTGGCTCTGCCATTTTTTAGCTAAGTGACTTTAGGCAAGTCTAACCTCTTTGTGCTGGAATTTCCTCATCTGTAAAATAAGGATAACAAGAATACCTGCCTCAGAGGACATGTGAGTACTTAGTAAGTTTAATGTAAATAAATCACTTGGAAACTGTCATATAGTAAATACCATTAAACATTATCCATTACTATTGTCATTGGAGAAATAGCAACAGAAGGGTCTGTCAATTTCCTACTGTATAGTTTGGAATGGGAAAATGACAGAGGGCCAGTATACCCTAAATTATGTTGTCATCTGTTACAGGTTTAGAATGAAGTGTAGTTTTTCAAATCTGGCCTCTAGGGTGGTCGCTTGCTCAAGTAGCTGTTCTCCAAACTTTTGATTAACAGGGCTATAAACCAAACTCCAAGGTGTAGCAGTGTTCTTCAGGTAAAATGCTGCCTTTGTGATAGCCTGTGGAATCATCTCCTCACATTTATTAAAAGTACTGTGCTGGTGAACATTGTAGGAATATTTCTGGGGCACTTAGACATCCAGACCAGCATGTAATTAGTCCAGTTCATCTGCTAATCAAACTTGCATTTGCCATTTGGAATGCAAATTAGCACTGTTTGACACTAGGTGAAGTGAGATTTCCTCGGAGAGTCTGGTCTTCCTAATCCTTTAATTCAAGCCTGGGAGCAGGAAACGTGCTGGCTATAAGAAAGGGTTGTGCAGTAAAATGCAGATACCTCCAAATGTGGGCTTGCTTTCCTTTTCCAATTATAGAGTTCTAAAATATCAGAATGCCAACAAAGGCTTTATACTGAGGGTGTGTCTGAAGAAACTCACAAAACTAGATCAACAGCCACCGTAAGTCACGTCCTTCCAACGCGGGTGGCAAGCTGCTCCAGAGACTCGGAGAAGCCAGGCACCTGAGGTCTTGTCGAAGATGTGTTCTGAAAATGTTGGTGTTCTTATCTCTCAGGCAGCCTCACATATTTTTAATAGGCTATGGGTTGCATCACTAATGTTTTCATGAGCCAGTGTAAAATAAATCCGTAAGTCACAGTGTCCTTCATGTGATAATGATATTTAGAGCTCGTTAAAAAGTAATTGTAGCCACTTTCCCCTACTTTATCAGCAGGATTCAGCTGGTGATTTGATGATCCGAAACATCCAACTGAAGCATGCTGGGAAATATGTCTGCATGGTCCAAACAAGTGTGGACGGGCTCTCTGCTGCTGCAGACCTGATTGTAAGAGGTATTGGATTTTGTTGTTGCTGTTCTTGAAATATTTTCGTGATATCTACTCTAGCACAGAGTTCCAAAAACCTCAGTGGTTTAGAATTATGGAAAAAAGTCAGGCAGAAGCTGAACATTGTAAACAGTGGCTACAAGTCCACAAAAGTTACTGCTGCATGTATGGTTCCTCAGTGGTGGTTGTCAGAAAATGCACCAAACACATCCAGTAACTTTACGCTAAAAATAACTCTTTCAGGTGCCCGATGATGGCTGTTGGAGTTGATATGACCTCCTAGAATAATTTTAGGTGAACAAAAGCAGATAGTTTAAAGAGGGATTAAACTGTGCCTTTTTATGTTTCATTTGGGCTAAATTGAATTAGTATCCTAGGCCACTGATATAACAGCAGCTTAAGTAAAATCATCACCAGGTTTTTCCGAGTTTCCTTTTTTCCCTAAACTTCACAGTGCTGTTCAGTTCCTAAAATAGGGTTTGGGGAGAGGACACTTCCTGACTGCCTAGGATATAGTAAATAAGCTGAGAGTTGATGTAAATACTAACATTTTTCGGATTCTCTTGAATATTATCAACATGACCTAATTTGGACCTGAGAGCTGTGACCCCTCTGGCTGAGCCACACCAATTGAGTACATTCCAAGCCTCATCAAACCAGTTGGCAGAGAAACTGTAAATGGACTTTTAAGAAATACTTTTAAATGAAAATAAAAATCTTCACAAACCAGTGTACATACCAAAATCCAACCTGTGCATGCTCAGGGGCTTTCTATAGCATTAAAAGTGAGGCCAATCCAGACATCAAAATAATCTCTTGTCTAGAGTCTCCTTCATTGGAATCCCTAACTGTTGGTGTTGAGACATCTTTGGCCAGCTGGCAGAGTGCGTGGCAAAATTTTGAATGCAAGAAAATAAAAATTTAGGGTATGAGAATTGGAGGCAGAGTTATTCTGCATGCACAGAGAACAGGGTATTATTGGAAGCCATAAAGAGTGTTGCTATATCCTCGAGGCATAATGTAAGGGGGGAACTATGTGGGAGTTAGCAACTTAAACTAATTGTCAAGAGAGGTTCAAGAAAAATAGCAGTTCCAATGTGTCTGCTTTGTTCCCCTTTAAATTGCCTTTTAAAAAAAATTTCAGTAACAGTGCAGACAAAGGCTAGATATGAGAAAAAAACTTTTAACCTAGGTAGATCTTCCCACAGAATAACTTACAGAAATGTATTTATTTCCATTTTAAAATACACCAGTGCTGTTCTGCTCTCCCCTTGGGGACAAAAGAATTCTGTTGCTGAAAATTTATCCTCTATTTAATTAGGATAATGTTCAGATTAGCAGTTTAAACACCAATAAATTAGACTAATAAATATTTAAATCAGTAATACTTGAAGTTCTTAAATGATATTGTATACTTCATTTCACAGAAAATAACATTAAATACCAGGAGGAATTTGCAAACGCAGTCTAAAAGAAAATCTAGTCTAATCAGTTAATAAGGCCAATAAATTAATATGCCTTTTAAAACCATAATCTTTCATTTTATCTCCTTCAGCTCTGCCCTTGCAGCTTTTCTTGCACATTACAGGGAAGGGAGGCAGGAATGTATTTCACCACCCTGGAAAAGATTTTCATATTTGAAACTATAGCAGCTTTGAGTCTTGGCTCCAGTTTCTTTGATTTTCTGAGGCCTGCTCTATTTAACCTATAGTATTCTAATGGCAGCCAGAAAGGCCACCCTTCCTGAGGGAGAAGCAGACCCCAGAATCAAACCAATCTCTCTTTGCCATTGCCCAGGACAAAATCTTCTACATGCCGCTGAGTTTGTTATCATTTTGTTCAGAGGATAAACATTTGTACATTTTTCATTTTGAAAGAGGGAGTCAACTTCCCCAAAACAAAGTTGGTAAACACTCTGTAAGGTCATATCTACGCATGGGTAGGAACCGGGAACTGGAAGATAAAAAAGAACAAACAAATCCAGGAAAGTACCATCTTCTCTCCAGTGGCCAAATTCATACCAGCCCTTCATTTCCTTCCTATAGAGAGGCCAGCAATGGACCTAGGTATTTCCTATTGATTTAATTCTTTGAAGAGTTCAGAGGGAAACACTTTTCTATTTGTGGTACTTAGGTTTTAAAGGCCATCGATGCAGCATCTATAAAGAAAAAAGTTGGGGAATGCCAGGATGAGAAAACTGGTAAAAAAAAAAAAATTACATTGTCTTCTAGACTTTATCTGGTTAAAAGGGGTCCCAAGACCAAAGGTTACATCAGCTCTATCTAGGTAGCATTAGACTGACATGCTAAAATGTCACCATGGAAAATTAATCCGTTCCCGGATACAGATTTCCAGACATTTCTTTCAGGAGTGGGAGGGAGAAGATAAATTTAGTCTCACCTGAGGGTTTATAAAAATGATTTTTAAAAAAGGAAAGAGAATTTAGGGCATCACATTAAGGGTGAAGGAGTGAATTCTAGAACAAAGTCTAACTTCAGGAAATTGCCGTTAACTTTGCACTGCTCTGTGAGAAGTCTCTTTTTTCCCTGTCCCTGTGACATGGTCAGATAGTATTTGAGTAGTACATTTGATTGCTAGACTGGGGATTAGCAAATCCCTCCTAGGAATATCTCCTTATGCTCATCTAATGGGCATGAGGTTTGTCATTATGTCCTCTCACCATCACCTTCCCTCCTGAGGTGCTCAATTGTACCTTGTTAAAAATGCATTTAACTGCCTGGTAAGAGATTTTCATGTTGGAAAGTAGGATAGCTGTGGGTCTTTGCTCTGGCTCTGTTGATATTTTGTCTTTATCTGCCAGCTGCTTTTCATCCCTCTATTTCTTTATTAGTTTCAAGCCTTCATTTAAATCTGATTTCTTCCCCTTTCCATGATTTAAGTACATGGACAGAAACAATGAACATCAGGAAGAGAGGTAGAAAAATACAGGTATGACTTGCAGAAACTACAAATGAGGGTCTTTAGAATCCAGCTCAATTTTGAGACTGCTTTGAAGAAGGGAGCACCTTGACTCTTGCGCACCGGCCATTTTCACAGCAGTTCCTTGCACACAAGTGTGTGCTCATGTGGGATGCAGAGTTGCGGGTTGTGGAGAGTGCTAGTAATTACAGAGCAGCAGAATGTGCAGAGCAACACTTTAACCTTCAAAGTTTTAAAGCCATTTCTGCTCAAATCTGTATTCCCAGTGGTAGAAATAACAATTTCTAGCAGACTATAATCTTTATGAAATCAGGAGCAATATCTATCTTTTCTCACTACTATATCTTCAGGTAACACTGTCTGATCCATAGTAGGAACCTATAAATAGATAATGAATTAATGAATATGGGCCCTTATGGTACCCCAATATTCTCTATTAACATTCAATATGTTGTTGTAATTATTTGTTTATCTATTACTTTTTCATATTAAACTGTGGGCCCCTCGAAGGAAGGAGCTGTGTCTCATTCATCTTCTGTGGCTTCCAAGCCAAACAAAGTTCCCAACACATAGTTGGAATTCCAAAGGATTTGACAAGTGATGAATCTGTGAGTGGGTAATAAATAAATGGGTCAATGCCCCATTCAAATATATGGATCCTTTACTTGGGTGTTTGAATACACTGCTCCAATTCTGGGGATCTTGCTCTTTCCCAGGTCCTCCAGGTCCCCCAGAGGCTGTGACAATAGATGAAATCACAGACACCACTGCTCAGCTGTCCTGGAGACCCGGGCCTGACAACCACAGCCCCATCACCATGTATGTCATTCAAGCCAGGACTCCCTTCTCCGTGGGCTGGCAAGCAGTCAGTACAGGTACCATATTGGATGCTTTGCTCAGTGACATCGGGAACTCAGCATACCAGACGTAGCACTGTAGCAAGGAACATCTAAGTTCTCATTCAGAAACTACTACAAATGATATATTATGGCAGTGTTTCCTAAACCTTGGCCAACTGTACTATCATTAATATTTTTCTTTTCTTTTCTTTTTTGTTTTTGTTTTTTTTTTTTTTGAGACAGAGTTTTGCTCTGTTGCCCAGGCTGGAGTGCAGTGGCACAATCTCGGCTCACTTCCAACTCTGCCTCCCGAGTTCAAGCAATTCTTGTGCCTCAGCCTCTCTAGTAGCTGGGATTACAGGTGCCCGCCACCAAGCCCAGCTAATTTCTATATGTTTAGTAGAGACGGTTTCACCATGTTGGCCAGGCTGATTTCAAACTCCTGACCTCAGGTGATCCGCCCACCTTGGCCTCCCAAAGTGTTGGGATTACAGTGTGAGCCACTGTACCTGGCCAATATTTTTCTTTATATAAAATCACAGTTGTTTTTTGTTTAACTCATCCTAAGCAATAGTATCTGTGAAATGGTATGTCCAGGCCATGTTTGGTGGCTCACGCCTGTAATCCCAGCACTGTGGGAGGCCAAGGTGGGTGGATCGCTAGAGCCCAGGAGTTTGAGACCAGCCTGGGCAACATGGTGAAACTCTGACTCTACAAAATATACAAAAATTAGCCTGGAATGGTGGTACATGCCTTTAGTCCTAGCAACTCAGGAGGCTGACGTGGGAGGATTGCTTGAGCCCAGGAGGTGGAAGTTGCAGTGAACCAAGATCACACCACTGAACATCCAGCCTGGGCGACAGTAAGACCCTGTCTCAAAAAAAAAAAAAAAAAAAAAGATGTGTCTGTTGTGGTTACATATATATTTTCCCTAACACATATTAAAAATATATTATAAAAAATTTTTTTAAATGCATCAATCCATATTATCTAAAATCATCTGTGTAGCACTGTGGCACACTTTGGAAAGCAGTGAATTCTGCTTGACTGTAGTCATAGGCTTTGTACAGTTTGCACAGTGCTCTCAAAAAATCAATAACCAAGGACTATAGGGAGCCTCTTCACTTGCTTTCCTTGTTTTTTGAGACCAGGGTCTCACTCTGTCACTCAGGCTGGAGTGCAGTGGTACAATCACAGCGCTCACTTCAGCCTCGACCTCCCGGGCTCAGTAATCCTCCCACCTCAGACTGTTGAGTAACTGGGACCACAGGCTGATGCCCCCATACCCACCTACTCCTCTGAAGTTTTTTGTAGAGACAGGGTCTTGCTGTGTTGCTTAGGCTGGTCTCAAACTCCTGGGCTCAAGCAATTCTCCTGCATCAATCTCCCAAATTGCTGGGATTTCAGGCGTGAGCCACTGTGCCCAGCCCCATTGTTTTAGATGAATAAATTTGGGGATCAAAAGACATGAGATTTCTTTTTAACCAATTTTTACAAATTCTTTTAAAAAATTGTTTAGCAGCAGCACTTTCATCTGGTTTCCCTTTATTACGTTTATACAGCGCTTCCTATTTTTAAAAAGTTCCATAGTTATTTCTCTTTTCATCTCAAAGAATTCTTATACCATCCCCACTTCCATCAGTACCTCCAGATTGGCTCATTTTCTTATTTAGATTTCATTTAAGGATAAGTTGGATGAACAAGTAGTTATTACAAACAAAACACACAGCCCTCTAGACAGCAAAGGTAGGCTATATGGACTTGAGGTTTTGAAGAATATGCCCAGTGTCGTGCAATTCATATGAATCTTACGATTTTAACTCTAGTTTTTTTTTCATTTTAGTTTACCAATCCTTAGAAATGGGTTTATGTGTTTCTAACTGCAATTACTGAGGCACAGGAGTGCTTTAAGAAGTAAAGATGAGAAAAATATGGAAGTTAGGAGATGAATTCTAGTACTGACTGCTAATCAGCTGATCTCTATACACCTTCATTTTCCTCTTCTGTTAAATGAGCACAGTAAGAATTGTTTAAGAATGAATATAGGCCAGGCATGGCAGCTCACATGTGTAATCCCAGCACTTTGAGAGGCCAACATGGGCGGATCACTTGAGCCCAGGAGTTTGAGAACAGTCTGGGCAACTTGGTGAAATTCCATCTTTACTAAAAATACAAAAAAAAAAAAAAAATAGACAGGCATAGTGGCATGCACCTGTAGTCCCTGCTACTCGGTAGGTTGAGGCACAAGAATTGCTTGTGCCTGAGAAGTGGAGGTTGAAGTGAGCTGAGATTGTGCCACTGCACTCTCACCTGGGTGACAGACAGACCCTGTCTCAAAGATAAAAAGGAATACTTTCACCTTTCTTACAGGATAGTTGAAATAACGTTATCTGGCACTACATAATAAATGCTGAAACACATGTGAAGTGGTGATAGTAATGATTGAGTCAGGTAGCTTGGCGCCTTGAGGACTTTGTGTCTTTTACGATGTCATCTGCAGGTATCTGATTGGAGTGTGTTAGTTTACCATACAGAGATAGTTCTGAGATTACCTCACTGAAACAGCTGTCGGTGTGGCTAATATCAAAATACTTACACTTCCCTGAATGCAATAACAATGAGGATGGGTGGATGCTCCTATCTTCCTAATGTAATCTCTGCATTTGTTTTCTGAGACCTTTTGAAACAGCCCCCACCTTTTGTTGTCTTTCAGTCCCAGAACTCATTGATGGGAAGACATTCACAGCGACTGTGGTGGGTTTGAACCCTTGGGTTGAATATGAATTCCGCACAGTTGCAGCCAATGTGATTGGGATTGGGGAGCCCAGCCGGCCCTCGGAGAAACGGAGGACAGAAGAAGCCCGTGAGTAGCACCCAGGATTCAGATCATCTGTTCTGCCAGCTGCTGTTCCTTAGGGAAAGGCTTTGAATTCTTGCCACGCTTGAGTGCTCATGCGGCTCTGTGTTAGCACACCCTTCCCCTTAAATGATGATAATGATAGAAATCAGGCCAGGAGAAGCCCAGCTGAACATGCAGTAGGTTCCAATCAAGAGTTAAGTTTCTTCATTAGGTCCACCTGTACAGCAAGAGACACACTGCTTAGTCCTCTTAAAAGCCGGCTCTTTCTTCATTGGTTCTTTTATCACCAAGATTCTAACAGGATTTCAACAAAATGCCCCACATTTCAAATAAAATTATCTCACGTAAGTAACTAATGGCAAAGAATAATTTCTGGCTGCTCTGAGTACAGCCACCATGAGGTATCCCGGCTAAGAATAAAAATAAAAAGTAAATGTTCACTGAGATTTTCTTAGGGTATAAACTAGTCCCAAAAACTAAGTTTCGGCACATCCTGCTAATTCAAACAAGACCACTCAGCAATTCAGTATGGCCCTTTGCATATACAGCTTGAATGAGCACAGGGAGAGAAGAACAAGTTCATTGGGGTCAGCCATGCTTTTTTTTTTTTTTTTTTTTTTGAAACAGAGTCTCGCTCTGTTGCCAGGCTGCAGTGCAGTGGCACGATCTTGGCTCACTGCAACTTCCGCCTCCCGGGTTCAAGTGATTCTCCTGCCCTAGCCTCCCAAGTAGCTGGAACTACAGGCACGTACCACCACACGCAGCTACTTTACATTTTTAGTAGAGACGGGGTTTCACCATTTTGGCCAGGTTGGTCTAGAACTCCTGACCTCAGGAGATTCGCCCACCTCAGCCTCCAGAAGTGCTGGGATTACAGGCATGAGCCACCACACCTGGCTAGGGCCAGCCGTACTTTTACTTATCTCATATAAAGCAGGAGGCCTACATGTGCAGTCTTTGTAGAATTCCCAGCTGTGGAGAGGCCCCTGTGTTGAAGAAATAGCAAGGTCCCTACACAAATGGGAATTCTGACCCTACTCTCAGAAAAACAAAAACTCATCTAGATCTATTTGATTGGCTTTAGCCAAGGAGACGTACCCAGTCACCAGCCACATACCCTAGTGAGACATTTTTAAACGTGGCCTGGAACCTTTCAGTCACATGGTGACAATATAGCTGGTTCCCTGCTTTCTTTTCCCCTTTGAAAACCGTAATTGAATTAAGTCCCCTCAGCAATCCTGAGGTGGAAGCTCACATAATTTCCTGTCTTTTATAAAGAAAACTGGGGATCAAAGAGGCTAAGCACAGTGAGCCAGGGGTCAACCTCTGTCTGCCACTTCCTTCAACACCCAGATCAAAACTGCCTTCCTCCAAGAAGCTGTTTGCCCACCCCAGCTGTGGGCAGGCCGCTAATCCAGAATGCCCCCGTGCCTCTCCATGCTGACTGTACCTTTCTCTGGTTGTCGACCTTGCTGTAACTGTGGTGCAGGCACTCTCACCCTCCAACCAGAATGTAGGCTCTGCCTGGGCAGTTTGTACTGTCTTTCCTTTGTGTATCACCACATGGCTAATAAACGCTGAACCAAACATCAGGACAAGACCTCAGTCCTTTCCCCCTTTCCAGAAACCCTCAGCCTCTAGGGATGCAGCTGAACAATTGGGCAGATATGTCAGATAACATGTGTGCCTTGTTGAATGGGAAACAGGTAATTAATAGCAGTCTCCTTGGTACACTTCACTTACTCAAGCCGATGCCTTGGGCCCCTTGAGATGCTGTTGCTAATCTCCAAAGACAAAGGGGTCTGCATCAGAGTACTCATGGAAAGTGAGTCACTTCTGCCAGGCAACCTTCCTGACCCTCATTCGCCTTTGCTGCCTGACGTAACTGTATTTTTGTCTCCTGTGCAGTCCCCGAAGTCACACCAGCGAACGTCAGTGGTGGTGGAGGCAGCAAATCTGAACTGGTTATAACCTGGGAGGTAAATGAATCACAGAATAAAAGGAACATACATGTGTCGAAGCGATTTTATTATTTTCCTCCCTGTTAGACATAGCTTGAAAGTTTCCTCCTGTATTTTTAATGGTGAAAATTCATTTGAGTGCAGACACTCCCTCTCACGTAGCTAATGGCTAGCAGGAAGGACACCGCTTGCCCATCCATTGTTGAGGCAAGTTTTAATTCGATCCATCACAGTAAAAACAATCATGAAGGGAAGACAACACAAATTAAAGAAAGAAAGAAAAAAGCCTGTTTCAGAGAAAACCAGTTTTTCTTTTCTTCGTGAATTGCTGCATGGCCAATTGATTTAAAACGTCTGCCAGCAATAGATTCAGTGTACCAGCACAATTTCCTGGCAATTCGCTTTGCTTCTAGAAGGGGCCCTCTTTTAGGAGGTAGTTTTTAATACAACCTGGAGGAAAGTTAGTCACCCATTTATTAAAAATTGGCTTTGAGAGAAGAGGTGGGAGCTTTAGAAAGGGTTTGTGTTTTTGAAAGATTCTAAACAACAGTTCCAGAAATTAAAATATTTCATTTACCCAGAGCACAGCAGTGAAAGAAATCACTCATCCCTCTAGCTGAACTCTTCCCTCTGAGACAGAGGATCTTCAGCCAAGATCAAAAGATCAGTGAGATCTTTTGTCTATTTGGCAATGGAGGGAGATTAGTATTAAAGGATCCGTGTTGGAAATGTTGTTTTTCAGGAGAACAATGTCCATTTTTTTTCGCAATCATTTCCAAGCATGTCAGAGCTGGGTCTGCCCCATCAAAGAGCAAGCTCTGGGCTGCAGATCTTCATTACGTTTTTCAACCCTGCCCAGTACTTTATAACTGCTTAAGATAGACTGACTACAAGCCCTGAATTTAAAAGACTTTTAACAAAACTCCAAATAAGATGGGTGGAGAAGGATGTAGACAAGAATGTTACAGGGGAAACAAAAACGATTTTTTGTGTTTGACTCAAACTACTATGATTTCTGAAGACCACTTCCCTTCTTTCCCAGACGGTCCCTGAGGAATTACAGAACGGTCGAGGCTTTGGTTATGTGGTAGCCTTCCGGCCTTATGGTAAAATGATCTGGATGCTGACAGTGCTGGCCTCTGCTGACGCCTCCAGATACGTGTTCAGGAATGAGAGCGTGCGCCCCTTCTCTCCCTTTGAGGTTAAAGTAGGTGTCTTCAACAACAAAGGAGAAGGTCCTTTCAGTCCCACCACAGTGGTGTATTCTGCAGAAGAAGGTATGGTTTATGCTGCCTAAATCATTGTTTATTAATATTTCTTCAATTCTTTTTTTTTTTTTTTGAGATGAATTTCGCTTTTGTTGCCCAGGCTGGTGTGCAATGGCATGATCTCACTGCAACCTCCACCTCCCGTGTTCAAGCGATCCTCCTGCCTCGGCCACCTGAGTAGCTGGGATTACGGGCATGTGCCACCATGCCTAGCTAATTTTGTATTTTTAGTAGAGGCGGGGTTTCTCCATGTTGGTCAGGCTAGTCTCGAACTTCTGACCTCAGGTGATCCGCCCGCCTCAGCCTCCCAAAGTGCTGGGATTACAAGTATGAGCCACCGTACCCGGCCATATTTCTTCAGTTCTAAAATGTGGATTTTAGGATGTACAATCAATTTAGCATGGTACATATATATTGAAGGCATACCTGATTTGAGAAGAGGATAATGTAAAAAGTTTGGTTCATTGTCCACCATGAATCTCTTGAAAAGATAGCAACTGCTCTGTATATGAAAACACATGGCTATCCATTATTGATTCCATTGCTAAGGACCAGAACTGCTGGTACCATATAAGATCTTCATATCTATCTACATGTTACATTACTTTCAGAAGAATTTTATTTTTGTCTTTAAGTGAATATCAATATATAATTTGCATTTTCTTACCACTTGTATTTTCTTAAAGCATATTGTGAAATATGCTTTATGAAAAAAATAAAGCATAATTTATTCTCACTTATTAAAGAAAAGAGTAAGTCATGAAACAGTGTGATTGTAGTCATTGTCATCCATACCTTCATTAGGTTTAACATTTCCCGCACATTATTATCACTTCCATGTTATCCTTGCTCTCAGGATGTCTCTCACACAGTTTTCGTTACCACTGGAGTTTGTCTATGTTGTTTTAAAGATGATGCTGAGAATGGGACCATGTTAAAATATCTGAAAGGTGAATCATTGATTTCAAGTCAGAGAAGATGCAGTAACTTCTTCCCGATTAGAGACGTCATCCTCTTGGATTCAGTAGCCCTCCATGATCTAGCTGCTGCCTTTCTGTCTGCCTCAGCTCCTGATGCCTTTCCCTGCATATTTCATGTTCCAACCATTGCCAAAGGATTTAAAATTATTCAGACAAGCTTCAGCCTTTGCATAGGCTTCAACTTCTCTTAGATAATAGTTCATGTCTCTGGATTATGAAAATGAGAGGAAAAGGGGAAAAGAACAGTCAGCTGGCTTTACTGAGATTGAAGAGAGCTGGCTAACACTTCAGGTCCACACTGCAATGTGTATGATCTTGGATAAGTCACTTATACTTTCTGGGCCTCAGCTTCTTTGGCTGCAAAGGAGAGGCTAGACTGACTGTTTCCCAAGTTTCAGTTATTTTTGCCAGATTTCTGCCATAGCTGTGTACCATTTGTGTATGTTAACATTTTTCTTCCAAGAGACTTCTTAAAGAAAAATTTAGTGGCCAAGCACAGTGGCTCATGCCTGTAATCCCAGCACTTTGGGAGGGGGATGTGGGAGGCTAGCGGGAGCTCAGGGGTTTGAGGCCTGCCTGGGCAACATAGCAAGATACCAGTCTCTACAAAAATAAAAAAAAAAAGTTAGCTGGGCACGGTGGCACTTGTGTGTACGGTCCCAGCTACTTGGGAGACTGAGGTGGGAGGATGGCTTGAGTCCGGGAGGTCAGGCTGCAGTGAGCCGTGATTGTGCCACTACATTCCAGCCTGGGTGACAGAGTGAGACCGTATCTCAAATGAGAAAAGAAAAGCAGTTTGGCCATGTTGTAAGCAATAACATTTGTGAGATGCTAATTAAGAATGATCTGTGTGAAGGGAATTGCTGGCTATGAAAACTTGGTGCTTAAACTTAAGTAGTTATTCTCTTCTACCCACATATAAATTCAGAACCCAAACACTGGATAAATATTCACTACCACCAACTCCGGCTATTAATCACTGCTCCTCTGTAAATGAGTTTGGCTTACAATCATTAAAGACGAATCTATAACCATGAATTGTTTTACCTTATACTGCCAGTATCTACAAGCCTGTCCTAATATAGCTGATAGAGTAATAACTACTTCCATATTCATCTATAGAACCCACCAAACCACCAGCCAGTATCTTTGCCAGAAGTCTTTCTGCCACAGATATTGAAGTTTTCTGGGCCTCCCCGCTGGAGAAGAATAGAGGACGAATACAAGGTTATGAGGTAAGCAAGAGACATATGCCTTGGGTCTGAAAGAGGACTTCATCCCTAGGTGAGTCCTCCAAATCACATTCTTATGGGAAAAGACCCACATTAGCATTTAAGTGCATTGGATTTAGGCCTGGCTTTCAGCTGAACACTAATGGAAGCATTGAATACTCAGCTGTGAGACTACCCTTTTTCTGTGTTATATTCTAGAGATATTTTTCGAAGTATATGCAAATCTAATCATTTATGAGATGATTGGCAAAAATGAGCTATGACTTCTGATATGCCCAGCATTGCTTGGACTCAAAACAAACATGGGAAAAAAGAAAATAATGAACAAGGGTTGTATCGATGTACCATCTCACTAGGAAGCTAAGGACAAAAAAGGAACCCTTCTTACTGTGGATAATTTCTCAGGATATACAAAGTTCTTTGTCCTGAAAGCTCTGCCCATGACGTGGTATAGAAAACTAACTCCATCATAAGAATCTGCGTACAAAATTACCCGATGACATTGGAAATATCCCTACTGAGTATAGTTTCCAAGGTCTTTCTGTTTATTTCATAGGTTAAATATTGGAGACATGAAGACAAAGAAGAAAATGCTAGAAAAATACGAACAGTTGGAAATCAGACATCAACAAAAATCACGAACTTAAAAGGCAGTGCACTGTATCACTTAGCTGTCAAGGCATATAATTCCGCTGGGACGGGCCCCTCTAGTGCAACAGTCAATGTGACAACCAGAAAGCCACGTAAGAACAGACTTGCTCAGAAATATTTTGGGGATTCATCACACATATCTCAAATTTATTCCCTGTCCCCACCTCGCAATGATCATTTGCATACTAATTGGTAGCACGTGGATTCAAATTTCCCTCAGCATTTTAACTGAACCTTTCGGAATACCATGCAAAATTCATTGCTCTGGAGGACAGAAAGATAAATGTTTTTCTCCTCACTGGGAAGGGCTACGTCTTTTAGCTATAAATGTTAGGCGACCAACTGAATCTTTTTCCATTTGCAATGCTGTATCTCATCAGATTTTAGTGACCTTGAAGACACATATTAGTGCAATAGCCCATTAAATTGCCTCCACTCTAGAATTCTAGTAAGGAGATATTCCTCAGAATCCATTGAGACTTAATAATCTGTGACTTCGTATATCTTAATTTTTTTATAGCACCAAGTCAACCCCCTGGAAACATCATATGGAATTCATCGGACTCCAAAATTATCCTGAATTGGGATCAAGTGAAGGCCCTGGATAATGAGTCGGAAGTAAAAGGATACAAAGTAGGTAATTTCTTTTTTGCAAAGGCACCTAATCCTGCTGTGAGCGGGGACAGTCTCCTCCATGAATCATACAGTTGTCCACGTTGTCAGTTTCCCTCGTGGTGCTCTCCTTCCCTTAGGAATCGCTGCCTCCAACATGGCTTGATCTGAGTTATATAAATAGTCTATGGCGATTGGTCAGGATTTAGATAATCATCTTAACATTAGGCTCAGGCAGCATTAATCAGAAATGGATAAAGACCTTGTGTTTAGGTCTCCAAAGATACCCTGAAGAACTACCTTTTAAACATTTCTGTTGTCAGCTTTGTTTTGTTCTTATCTCAGTTGTAGTTTTTTTTAGTCAACATAGTAACCTCTCAATATTACCAATGATTAATCAGTTTTGCTCATATGTTTCTACAGTCAGGAAGAATTATATAAAGAAAAAGGAGAAAAAAAAAAAGAAAGAAAAAGCAAGAATTGGAGAAAATATTTGCCTGACCCCATAAATGTTGGCCAGTCTTCAATGAGAACATGTAAAGGACATGCCTTGTTACTACAATTAAAAAGGGTTATAAATATCTTGGCAAGGTTTCCAGCTACCTCTTGTTACCTAACAAACCAACCCAAAGCTAGGGGCTAAAATAGCAACGATATATCATTTTTTATGACTTTGCAATGTGGATAGGGCCAAAATGGGCATACTTTAGGACTGGAATAAGTAAGATGTGTCTTCACACACTTCTGGCTTCTTAGATGGGATAGGTGGGAAAGCTGAGGCTAGCCAGTGATCACGTTCTCCATGAGACCTCTCCTCATGGAGAGGGGCTTCGTCACAGTATGATGACCTCAGGGTAGTCAGACTTCTTACATAGTTGCCAGCTTCGAGAGGAAGAAGCAGAAACCTGCCCTTTTAAAAGCTAAGGAAGAAACTAGCTACTGTGAAGCCAGCTCAGATTCAAAGGCAGGGAAAATGGATTCTACCACTTGGTGTGAGGAACAGCATGCATGTGCAGAGAGGGAAGGAACTAATATGAACCAGATAAGTGTAAACCAGAGCATGGATTGCGGAGACAGACTGCATTGAGAAGACTGTGACTGCATTGACAGAAGACTGCATTGATAAGACTGTGGCCAGGAGGCTGACTCAAAACATCTGAAGAATGAAAGAACTGAGGATATACCGCTGGGTATAAAAGCCTCAGAAGCGTAACAACCACTTCACATATCTGAAGGGCTATTATAAGGGATGACAAGTAGAATTTTTCCTCAGGTTTCCAAGGAACAAAACTATGGCCAATGGGTGAAAGCTACATGGAGATAAATTTTGGCTCTGTTTTGCCTTCTAGTAGTCAAACCTTATAAAAATGGACCCTCAGAGGGTTCCCCATTGCTGGAAATAATCAAGCATTACCTACATCACCACCTAAAGAGAGGTTATAAAGGGAAATATAATATGGACATTTAAATTATATGGCATTTTGTTCCCATTCAGTCCTAGAATGTTATGAATAAATGACTTTTAAAAAGCTTTTGAGAAACCATAATCATTGGATAATGCTGACGATGTTTTTGATCTCCAGTGGTTTTGTATTAATTCTTCAAAAGAAAAATGGTTATTGCAATTTTGCAAGTCCCACCATTCTTATTACGTAAGAAAAAGTATAAATCTGGGAGTAGTGGCATGTGCCTATAGTATCAGCTACTTGGGAGGCTGAGGCAGGTGAATTGCTTGAGCCCAGGAGTTTGAGTCCAGCCTGGGCAATGTAGTGAGACCCTGTCTTTAAATAAAAATAAATAAATAAAATGGAAGATTATAAAATCAAACCTAGGATTTTGAAATTTTTTCAGGCAGAACAGCTTGGAAGTCAACGTTTTCAGGAATCTTGTGAAATGGTCTTTTATCTACCCCAAAATAAATGAAAGGATGGCAAAGTCATGCCTGCTAGATAATATAAATGGCAGAAGCATGCTGGGTGGGAGTGATAGCTAATAAGGGAGTGCTGCTGTCAAAACGTACCAGCTGCTACTAACTTCCGGCCTCTGTTGCCTTGTGAAAAAGTGGGCACAATGCCCTAGATATGCCAGTGTTTCAAAAGATGGCAGCAAAAAATGGATTGTTATGTAAAATCTTCCAATTTTAAAATGTTGGCAACTCTTCTAATTTTGTTTTGTTTTGCTTTTAAACAACACTTGAGGCAATGGAAGGCAGACCACATAAAATTGCTATGCAGTCTGAATTAAGCCTGCAGGCTGCTGGCCTGCAACATTTTTGCACAGAGATATTGAGAGTAGTACATAGGTAGTGCTGTCAGGCACTAGTTAAAGAACCTGGTATCGGAACCGCCATCTTCCAGTAATTTGCCAAAATGACGAGCACAAAGGGAAAGAGGAGAGGCACCCGATATATGTTCTTTAGGCCTTTTAGAAAACATGGGGTTGTTCCTTTGGCCACATGTATGCGAATCTATAAGAAAGGTGATATTGTAGACATCAAGGGAATGGGTACTGTTCAAAATGGAAGGCCCCACAAGTGTTAACATGGCAGAACTGGAAGATTCTACAGTGTCACCCAGCATGCTGTTGGCATTGTGATAAACAAACAAGGGCAAGATTTTTGCCAATAGAATTAATGTCCATATTGACCACATTAAGCACCCTAAGAGCTGAGATAGCTTCCTGAAATGTGTGAAGGAAAACAATCAGAAAAAGAAAAAAGCCAAAGAGAAAGGCATCTGGGTTCAACTGAAGCGCCAGCCTGATGCACCCAGAGAAGCACACTGTGAGAACCAACGCAAAGGAGCCTGAGCTGCTGGAACCTATTCCCTAGGAATTCATGGCATCATAGGTGTTAAAAAAATAAAACACCTCTGGAGTATAAAAATGTTTCTCTTCATTGAGTAGAAATATGGTGTCCTCTCCTCCAAAGAAATATTTAAAGCAAATTTTAATTGCATCCAAATTCATTATGTAATGTCTTTACTATTCAAATTTAATGTATTTCTTGCTGAAAGACGTGAGGTAGTTTAGTATGCAACAGATTACCTAGAAAACAGCTAGGTATTATATATGAAATATTTATGCTGGTTTGAAGATAGTCCCTCTAAATCATCAAGAAGTAAAATAATTTACCAAAAAAACAACAACAACAACAACAAAACAAAACAACCTAGGATCATTAGAAAGTAGTAAGCAAAGCCAGAGCTGGAATTGGGATTTGACATAGAAGGTGGCAAAGCCTTGGATAATGTGACTGGAGAAGGACTTGGAAGACCCTAACTGTCATGGACTATTTTTCTTCATCCACATGGCACAGTGACTTTATTCCACTAGTAAACATTCCCTAAGAACTCATCTACAGAACTGTCACTGGGTCTTTTTCTAAAACTAAACCCTTCTTGGAAGGTCATATATAGCAGAAACAGATAGGAGTCTGAGCATGGCAGTGCACACCTGTGGTCCCCGCCATGGAGGCTGAGCTGGGGGTGGGGCATGAGCTGAGCCCAGGAGATCAAGGCTGCGGTGAGTCATGATCATGCCACTGCATTCCAACCTGAGAGACAGAGCTACACCTGTCTAAAATTTAAAAATAAAAAAAGAGATAGGAAACCCTGTTTTGGGTCCTCCATTGGCTATGTGACTTTAGATAAATCACTTAAACTCTGGGATTGCATTTACTTTTTTATTAAAAGAGAAATTTCTAGTGTCTTCGTTTTTCTCTGACCATTTGCATATCCCCTATATCCTTAATCAGCCACTCTGCTTTCAGTCTTAGCTTACAAGCTTTCCCTGATAGACAGAGATCCCTTCATTTACAAGATTTATTATTATTATTATTTTGAGACAGAGTCTCACTCTGTCGCCCAGGCTGGAGGGCAATGGTGCCATCTCAGTTCCCTGCAACATCCACCTCCCAGGTTAAAGTGATTCTCCTGCCTCAGCATCCTGAGTCACTGGAACTACAGTCATGCAGCACCAGGCCCAGCCAATTTTTGCATTTTTAGTAGAGATGGGGTTTCACCATGTTGGCCAGCCTGGTCCTGAACTTCTGGCCTCGAGTGATCAGCCCACCTGGGCCTTCCAAAGTGCTGGGATTACAGGCATGTATTTTTTATACACGCACACATAGGCCAGGCCTAACCTCAAGTTATCTGCCCACCTCAGCCTCCGAAAGTGCTGGGATTACAGGCGTGAGCCACCCCATCTCTATTAAAAATACAAAAATTAGTCAGGCATGGTATTGGGTGCCTGACTAATCCCAGCTACTTGGGAGGCTTAGGCAGGAGAATCGCTTGAACCCGGAAGGCGAAGATTGTAGTCAGCTGAGATCACGGCACTGCACTCCAGCCTGGATGACAAGAGCAAAACTCTGTCTCAAAAAAAAAAAAAAAAGAATAAAATAAAATATTGGAACAAATTAAAACTAGAGACTCAGAACCATTTCAGATCTGTGCAGCAGACCAGCTGATGTAACCTATTTGAACCATGGATTGACATTGTTTTTCAAATGTGATTTTTTATGTTGGTTCGTTGTATTTTCTAGATCTAGACTCTATGATAAATATTAGTGGCACCTCTAAGGGACAGAAGTGATGGATGTGTGTCAAGTGTGTGAAATGCTACAGAAACCACATGTGGGCCAGACATGGTGGCTCACGGCTGTAATCCTAACATTTTGGGAGGCTGAGGCAGGCAGATCACGAGGTCAGGAGATCGAGACCATCCTGACCAACATGGTGAAACTCCGTCTCTACTAAAAAACAAAAATTAGCATGGTAGCGCGTGCCTGTAGTCCAGCTATTGGGGGGGTTGAGGCAGGAGAATCACTTGAACCTGGGAGGCGGAGGTTGCAGTGAGCTGAGATTTCGAGACTCTCTCAAAAAAAAAAGGAAAAAAAGGAAAGAAACCACATGTGTTGGCAGTGGAGGAGAGAGTGGCTAACAGGGTTAGACCAGATGGTAGGAGAGGACACTTTCCTAATTCATCTTAATTTCCATCCAGCTCAATCACTCCCGGCTCTTTTTAGGGATGGCATTGGAGGAGCCAGACACCCTACACCTCCTCAGCTAGACCCCAGGGAAGGTCATTGTAACTGGCTATGCATTTTGAATTGCTGTATATACATGTGAATGTTTAGAGATACATAATTATCCACAGGTTACATATCCTCAGATTGCAACAACCTGTGGATGAAAAATATTCAGGAAAAAAAACACAAAAAATAATATAATGGAAATGATGCAGATTTTAAAAAACAATAGAACATAACAACTATTTGCATACCATTTATATTATATTAGGTATTATGAGTAATGTAGAGTTGATTTAAAGTACACAGGAGGATATACTTAGGTTATACACAAATTCGATACCATTGTGTATCCGGGACTTGAGGATCCACAGATTTTGGTATTTTAGGGAGGTCCTGAAGCCAATTACCTGAATTACCAAGGTACCAATGAACAGCTCTGTGTGTGTGCTGTGTGTGTGTGTGTGTGTGTGTGTGTGTGTGTGTGTGTCTTCCCATGATACCTCCCATGACATCTCAGGAAACTCTCCCTAGTGTCACTTTTAGGATGGGACTAGAGGCTGAATAAAAAGTGGATCTGATTACAATGGAAGAGTTGACCTTTGCTAGAGAGTTTGACCCATTAAATATGGCTATTGTTTATCTCAAACTGACCCTTTCCAAAATTAAGTTTTCTTCCCAAATACCAAAGGTGTTGGAGTGTAGATTTATTTTCCCTTCTCTGCTAAGTTTTCTGGATTCTTTAGATCTTAGCTTGAGTAGATAGTCTAAACAAGAAGCTGACTTTAGAAAGTCTGAGGCCCTGAATATTTTGTCAACACAAATCCTTAAGCTATTTTATGACATTAGAGCTAAAAGGAGAGTATCACAAATTAAACTACCTACAGAGCCAGGCAGATAACATAAATGAGTTATGTTGACTTAGTACATTCAGAAACTACACACTAATACACATACAAATTAGTGTTCCAATTCATCTTAACTTTATTTTTTAATTTGATTTTTATTTTATTTATTTAATTTTGAGACAGAGGGTCCCTCTGTCGCCCAGGGTGGAGTGCAGTGGTGTGATCTTGGCTCACTGCAACCTCCACCTCACGTGTTCAAGTGATTCTTCTGCCTCAGCCTCCCAAGTAGCTGGACTACAGGTGTCCAGCACCATCCCTGGCTAATTTTTGTATTTTTAGTAGAGACAGGGTTTCACCAAATTGTCCAGGCTGGTCTTGAACTCCTGAACTAAGGTGATCCACGCACCTTGGTCTCCCAAACTGCTGGAATTACAGGCATGAGTCACCACATCCTACTGCTTCTTGACTTTGTAATAACCCATGAATTAGGTCCAGTTATTAGCCATAGTTTTACAGATGAACAGCTATGGTACGGAGGTTAGTAAGTTGCCTTTCACACAGCTGGTATGTTGAAGACCCAGGATCTGAATACAGCAGTATGGATCCCACATTCTACATTTAGCCATTTGATTCTTCTGCCTGCCAGCAATAAATAAATACAGTAAGTGATAACAAAGTACTACAGAGGAAAAATAAGCCAGAGTGAGGGGAACAGAGAAAGCCATGGAGAAATTTTTTATATATATAAAGGCCAAGGATAGCCACTTTCAAGTGGTGAGATTTCAGCTGGGCCTTGGCAGCTCTCTGGGAATGTCCCAAGTACTGCAAAAATGGAGGTGCAAAGGTCCCAAGGTAGGCATGTGACAATGTAGCAAAATTGGAAGGGTTGGAGACTCTCACCAATGATTGTTCAGGATGAGACTTCTCAACTCCAGCTAGTTGTTTCCAGACAGGAATGTAGACCGCTGTCTTAGTCTTTTTTATTCTGGATCCCACTTTTGTAGAGTCTTAGGAACAGAGTACCTAAGACTGGGCAGTTAATATGAACACAAGTTGATTGACTCACAGTGCTGGGAGGGAGAAGGAGGGAAAGGGAGGGAGAAGGGAAAAGGGAAGGGAGAGAGAGCTGATTCACCCTTTTATAACAGTACTAATTCTGTGAGGATGGAGCCCAATCACCTCATGGCTTAATAATCCTTAAATGTTCACCTCTTAATGCTTTTAAAATGGCAAATTTCAACATGGGTTTTGGAGGGACAAGCATTGAAAGCATAGCAACCAGTGTGGCCATATCTTCCAGTTTTTCAGTAGAACCAACAAGTTTTTAATGTATGGTTTCTTGGTTTTTAAATGTTCACATCTAACTCAAAAAAAATACATAACACTATGATGGCCAAACAAATAATATATGCAGATTGGTTATAACCCATGGGCCACTAGTGTTTTACTGTCTAATTCCCTTGGTTTGCGTTCCCGAAGAGAGAGACCAGAGAGGGAAAGCAATTTGTCCAGAGCCCTACAGGTGGTAGCCAAGCTAGTCTTAGTTAAAAATCCAGACTCTGTGGCCAGGCACAGTGGCTCACGCCCGTAATCACAGAACTTTGGGAGGCCGAGGCAGGCGGATCACCTGATGTCAAGAGTTCAAGACCAGACTGACCAACATGGTGAAATTCCATCTCTACTAAAAATGCAAAATTAGCCAAGATGGTGGCACATGCCTGTAATCCCAGCTACTCGGGAGGCTAAGGCAGGAGAATCGCTTGAACCTAGGAGGTGGAGGTTGTAGTAAACTGAGGTCATGCCATCACACTCCAGCCTGGGCAATGAGAGTGAAACTCCATCTCAAAAATAAAAAATAATTTAAAAAAATTTTTAAAAATCCAGGGTCTGGAGCCAGACTGCCTAGGTTTGAATGCAGGGTCCACCACTTACTAGTCATGGGACCTGGGGCAATTGCTTAACATCTCCAGGTCTCTGGTTCTCATGTTTGAAATCAGAATAATAATATTGCCTTCCTTAAGAGATAATCCATGTAAGCATTTAGAACAAGCTTGTCCAACCCATGGCCCACAGGCTGCATGTGACCCAGGATAGCTTTGAACATGGCCCGACACAAATTCATACACTTTGTTAAAACATAATGAGCTTTTTTTGTGATTTCTTTTTTAGCTTATCAGCTATCATTATCATTAGTGTATTTTATGTGTGGTTCAACACAATTCTTCTTCCATTGTGGCCCGGGAAAGCCAAAAGATTGGACACCCTTGATTTAGAACATACGGTGTTCAGACATTCAATAATGGAAGTAGTCTATAATATTTGCTGCTATTATCATTATTCCCACAAATCTATTTTTTCCCCTGTCTTCCACACTAGATTATATCAAGTGCAAGCACAGCCTTCAAGTCAATCAGCTTAATCAAGTGTTTGGTGTAAATAAAGGTTTTACAGGACTTTATTTAGGTTCTGCTGCAATCCCTAATATTGTAAGACTGATAAGCAGTGCTGATAAGAGGGTTGCTTTTTCCTGAAAGTGTTTCTTTTGGATTTATATTTGAAACAAGTTGAATCCTCTGAGCTCTTGCAAGGACCAGAGGTAAATCAAAGCAGCAATTTATTCCTCAAAGCCAGATGTGACCTTGCATCCCATCAGCCAGCCCATTCTCCTGGAGGGCTGTGATGAGAAGCTTTGACACTCCTGAATGTGCCTGAGGATTTATTTGTGCCTAATCATTAGCAAGGAGATGCTGAGTCTGATACAACTGATGCTGTGGAGAAGAGGAGACACTTATGAATCATTCTACCTTAAGGAAATTGTGTTTTCCACCTTGTATTAGAGAGACATAAATTAAGGTGATGAAATGCCAGGGAACAAATGGGCTCTAAACCATTCTAAGGGAATTTTATGAATTTCACTGTGTCTGGTTTTGTCTTGAGGCAGAATAGTGACCTTATGTCTCTAACCTCAGCAGATGAGAATTTATAAGGGATCTTAGGGAAGGATGAGCTATTCTTGTGCTTCTCAATGCATGATCCCTGGACCAGCAGCACTGGCGTTAGCTGGGAACTTGTTGGAAATGCAGAATTTCAGGTCCCATCCCGGAAGTAATAACAAACTCCAGGAATGGGGCCCAGCAATCTGTGGTCTAACAAGCTCTCCAGGTGATTCTGATCACGCTTGAATTTGAGAACTCATGTAATTCATCTGTTCCATAATGCCTGTGCCATATTAACATCACCTGATGATCTTTAAAAAAAAAATACAGCTTGGATCCCACCTCTGTGTAGTCTTAGGCAGGCTAGAGTGGAACTGGAGTGGGGTTTCTGACCTCCTCACAATCAACACTTTGAGCTAGAGAATTCTTTGTTGCATGACTGCCCTATGCACTGTGGAATGTTCAGCAGCATCCCTGGTCTCTCTACCCACTACATCTGTAGGACATGTTTTGACAAACATGTCTGCAGACATTGTCAGACACTTCCCTGTAAGGCAAAATTGCTCCCCTGCCCCTCCCACCCTGTTGAGAACCACTGGGCTAGTGCTTAAGTATTTTGCAAGCACCCCAGTGGTTCTAACATGCAGCCAGGACTGAGAACCACTGACCTCATCCATCCCTATCTTTTGAATTGTCAAGGGAAACTGCAGAGGATGAGGTTTAGTGGTTCTAGAGGTAAAGGCACACTTTCCCAGATCTGTATATTTTGTTCCGAATTGGAGTCCATGCCAATCAGAACAGGCAATCCCAGGAAGGTGAATGTGTTTTTAGGACAGCTAGTTGGCCATCTCATCAAATGAATCCCACCCCAAACTCAGAACCCATGGGGGGGACCAAGATGAAAACAAAGATGCATGAGGGGTCTGTTGCCAGCTACAGATATGTCCAGGGTAACAGTGATTATCTATTTGCTACCTAGCCCCACAAAATGGGGTTCCAAAGGGAAGGAATGGGGGAGGGGTTACTACTCTTGCTTTTCAGGTATCTTCTCCCTGTGCTGAAATGTCCTGTCTCTAAAAGAGTCATGATCATAATTTATTGTGCCTGCCTTGTGCTCTAACCTTTGCCATGTATGTTCTCTGATTCTCTTCAAGCCTTCAGAGATACGATTTCTTACATGCTTCCTCTAAGCTAGGCCTTCACCGGATTCAATCTTTGTGCAATCTTTTTTTTTTAATTTTTAAATTTTTTTTGAGATGGAGTCTCATTCTGTTGCCCAGGCTGAAGTGCAGTGGCGTGAGCTTGGCTCACTGCAACCTCTGCCTCCCGGGTGCAAGCGATTCTCCTACCTCAGCCTCTGGAGTGGCTGGGATTACAGGTGTAATCCACGCTTGGCTAATTTTTGTATTTTGTGTAGAGACAGGGTCCCACCATGTTGGCCAGGCTGGTCTCTAACACCTGGCCTCAAGTGATCCACCCACCTCAGCCTCCCAAAGTGCTGGGATTTCAGGCGTGAACCACAGCACCCAGCCTTCTTGTGCAATCTTGAAAACACTCCAGAAGAGTGAGTATTATTTCCCCATTTTACAGTTGACTGAAGTGAGGCTCAGAAACGTGAAATGGCCTGTGATCACACAGTGGCCAAGTTTATTCTGATGCCAAAGCCCTTGACATGTAACTGAGCAGTGTACATCCTTCAGGAGCTACTCACATTTTCCCACGTGTGTCAACTGAGCCTCTGAGAGGCTGGGCAGTAGGTAGAATCATGTTGCTGACACCCCTGTTGTAATATCTTTTCAGCTTTTTCCTTGGAATAAAAAGGTAGCTGCAGTCATGGCCATCACCTCAAATGAGCCTTCCAAATGCAAATGGGCAGCCAGACAACCTCTACATCCCTGCATTTTGCTGGTGGTGCCCAGAGGTGAAAACAAATGAATGCTCCATCTTTGGGGTCTTTGTGAAGACAGCAGGTGACACCTGTTCTTTCTCTATTGGCAGGTCTTGTACAGATGGAACAGACAAAGCAGCACATCTGTCATTGAAACAAATAAAACATCGGTGGAGCTTTCTTTGCCTTTCGATGAAGATTATATAATAGAAATTAAGCCATTCAGTGATGGAGGAGATGGCAGCAGCAGTGAACAAATTCGAATTCCAAAGATATCAAGTGAGAATGCCTTTTTTTTTTTTCTACCTTTTCTCCCGCCTTCTTATCTTACCAGCCTTCCAGGTGAGTCAGGGCTTGAAAGACACTGATCCAGCAAAAGGAGACTTAAAAATGGAGGACACTAAGCCCCGTTTTCCAGATGTTTGCTGGCCACAGTCAGTTTCATGCAAAAATCAGTTTGCCCTCACCGGTCTACTCAGTTGCTAATCAAAAATCAGATTAAAGCAGCTCCGAATCAGTCACTAAGATTTTTCCATGTCAACCCTTGTAGTTTGCATTGCATCTATGTAACCCCAGAATTACAGTTTAGAAAGTTAAAAGCATGACTCGGTCAGAAGAAACAAGCAAAAGCATTGTTAAGTATGCTGTAGCAGTTTTTCTCTAGTGAAACAGTGTATGCAGTTCAATGTCTTGGAAATATTTTGGATTCACTATTTATTTTGAATGGGTATATGTAACTTATGTGCATCAATGTATATGTCTCTCTATAGTCAAGATTATTTTCACTTTCAAATATTGTTGAATAGCATGTGAGAATAGCATATTCTTTTTGAGCAAACACATTCAGTTCTGTTTTTACAAATATCATGTTTGTAAATATCTTAGCAGCATATTATTTTTTTGCTGTTTTGTGTGATCTCATTTATTTAAAGAAAAAAACAAATCCATGGAGACAGAAGTGAGGTCAGTGATTGACAGTGGCTGGTCAGTGGGGAATAGGGGTTTAATGGTACTGGCTCTTCATTCGAGGTGACAAGAAAGTTATGGAGCTTGATAGTGGTGCTGGTTGCACAACATTGGAGTATACTTAGTACCACTGAATTGTACATTTTAAATCAGTTAAAATGGTAATTTTGTTATGTGTATTTTGCAGCAATAAAAAAAAAGATTGTGATTAGATATCTAAGTGTAGACTTTCACAGGCTTTCAGATTTAGCAGTTTGGAAATTAGGAAAACAGTGAAGGCTGGAGACAATAAATTTTCAAGACATCAGTAAAGAGGTGATATTTTAAATTATGGACAAAATCCTCATCACCGTCCTGCCTTTTAGCCATGTGACATCCCTCTGCTAAAGGGTGATATGCCAATGTTTCTGGATGGGGTTCATATTTACTGCATGTTTTTTGCATACAAACACAAAAGGTATTTTTGTCTCAAAACTGGTGACAATTGGATTCTACACTTCACCAAACGAAGCCTCTAACTTCTGTCAAAAGGGAGCCAGATTTTTGGTGAGATGTGGAAGTAATCTCCAGGCCATGAAAATGCAAGGTTGGGGTTTATTTATCTCACTTCACTAAAAATCCCACTTTATACTTCATACTTGCTTATCATTGCAGGGATTGGTATTTTTAGGTAGACTGATGATTCCTGGTTTTATTCATTACAAAAACATATATTAAGCAATTATATTGGTGTAGTTATTAGATGACAAGGATACGACTGTGAGCCAAACATGATCCATTCCAAGAGATTTTTCATCATGTTGATCAAAGCGACCTTACAAGATTGAAGAACTCCCAAATGACAATTGATAGCTTCTTACTATGAAAAATGTAAGGCCCATAAGAAAATGTAAAAAAGGACTGAGGCTATTTTGTTTGGAGAAAAGGGGTAGATTTAGACAGACATGGGTTTGAACCCCAATGTAGCCATTTACTAGCTAGGCGATCTTAGACAAGTTATTTTATTTCTCTGGGCCCAAATTATTGCATCTATTAAGTGAAGTAATAACAATACCTGGCCTTCATCTAGTTTTTGCAAGATTTAAGTGTCATATTCATCTGTGCCCAGGCACAAAGATAGAGTTTAAAAGTGAGTAGCTATTTTCATTTTGTTGCATCATTGACATAGCATGGTGTTTATCAGTATTGTTACTAGTAATATTGAAGTTGATTCTCACATTAGATGGGGACATCCTCATTTTGCACATGCTTTGACAGAGGTACAAGTCTGTCCTATACCCTACTCTCAGGTTCATAGCTAGGCAGTCATAGAACTGATATTTAAAAGCCATTAAGAAATCATCATTTCCAGTAAAAGCAATGCAGTTCTGCTGTTTCAAAAAGCCCTGTAGCCCCTCTTTCCTTTGAAGCCAGGATGGGGCTGTTCTGAGTGAATTTGTTCTTTCTTTACAGATGCTTACGCAAGAGGATCCGGGGCTTCCACTTCAAATGCATGCACGCTGTCAGCCATCAGTACAATAATGATTTCCCTCACAGCTAGGTCCAGTTTATGACAAAAGTTATCTAAAGGACTTACTGTTTATAATATAAGCAACATTTAGCTAGTTGTTTTGAAGACACCCAGTACTAAGTAATATTGTTGTTCAAGTACATCTTATTACTGGAATAAAAATGTTTTTTGCTTCTTTAGGAATGGCATTATACAGTACTTCCTCAAAGCAAATCTAGCTTTGTCTGAAGTTTCTTTGGAAACTCTGCAATGCACTGAAGACATCTGTAATATGATGTTACCAAAGCAGTTTACATATGTCCTTATATGCATATTTTTTATTATATATTTAGTGTTTTATAGAATTTTTTAAAGTTAACATATAATGTAGATATTAATTTTTTCCTTGGCTGTAAAATGCTATGGGCAACAGAATCATGCAATTATGATTTGAAAATATTTCCTTTAAAGACAGAGTTTGAAATTCATCTTAGTAAATAAATTGCAAATTACTTGTACAGTTTTACAAGGATCTCGTGGCAGAACAGCTGAAGACTTGGTCCATAACTCAAGGCTGCTGTGTGCAAATTACTCTTCAAGTGGTTAATGCATTGAATCAAGTCCTTTTGACATATACAACATGTTTTCTCATGCCATTGTGAATTTTGTTGTTCAACACAACTTGAGATGGTTTCAGGAATGGCTGCAATCTCAAAAGCTAAATTTACTGCCCAAGAGGCACCTTGTGCAATATTCCCATCCCTGAATTTAGCATTGTACAGTAAGATTTTCTTTACACTCAGCTAAGTTAGCATTGTCTTTGTAGTAGCATTATCTTAGACATTACATTTAAAGTAAAATATCCTGTAGTAACATAGACCAAAAGTTACTATAGTTAACCAAGTCTTTCAAAGGATAAAAGATAATTTTATTATCTTTAACTGTATCTATTTTGAATGTAAATTTTAAAAAAGTAATTCTCTGTCAATGGATTCCTAATTTCTTTAAAAATTTCTTATGTATATTATGTGTATCTGTAATAATAGAGCCCTTCTTTGAATCAAAATTACATATGGAATTTGGAAAATTTCACCTATTTCAACAAATAGTTGATGCAAGAATTTTTAATATGACTCTATAAAAGACCTTTAGTACAACTGTATGGTTTCTTGATGATTCTGTTTTGCAACAGGTAGCCTAGTTGCTTTATACGCTTTACCTTCTAAGTCTTAAAATCACACATTGGAAAATGACAATATCAACAAAACGGTATTCTTATGAAAAGAACTGTTTGTTACAATGGGAAAGGTTTTGTAAGCCAATGCTAGTGGAACAGTGACATAAAAGGCGATGAAATTTTCTATAAACATTTTCACATGTGAACACGCTGCCACCTTTTCTTCTCAGAGAACTCAAATTTGCTGTAATTTGTCATTTTTGCTTACAAATAATATAACTTAGCTTTTCAACCTTTTAGTTATATTTATCCAATAAAATCATAATCAGGATTCCATTTGTGTAAAAACTAGGGTGGTAACCGGAAAAAAAAAATATTGTCAGTATTTCAAGCTGTGTTCCTTTCTTAGTTTGATATGATTACTTCTATGTTAAAATAAAATGAAATTTAAAATCACATGCAAAAAAAATCAACAAAATAATAAAATGAATGAAAAAAAGATGACACCCCAGGGAGTTCCCAACCCCAGTGTAAATGATATTTACCAGTGATCTAGCATATGTAATCTTTTTTTAAAGGTATTGTTAATAAATATTCTGTCATTTGTAAAGATATTTGTCTTTTGGGAGCATTTTTCCTGCCTGCCTGTCAGGGAATTTGTTAGCTTACCCTTGTGCTAGTTATAATTTGGGATTATCGAGGGACTCAAAAGTCTCTACCCAAATCGAGATGACCCAGAGCTATTCCTTTGGAATTGACAACCCTGAAGACACCATTTCAAATCCTCTTTGGAAGTAAAGAGGGTCCTAATTCACCAGTAAATGTCCTAAAGATGAATATTTTCTCTTGATTAGTTGTCTTTTGTATATTTACTCTAAGTATATCTGTTGTTTTCCTCACTCCCATTGCTAAAAGGATATGTTCTAAACTTTCTAAGCTTGAGCATTTAAGGCCTTTTTTTTTATTTTTGGAGACAGAGTCTCACTCTGTCACCCAGGCAGGAGTGCAATGGCGTGATCTCTGCTCTCTGCAACCTCTGCCTCCCGAGTTCAAGTGATTCTTCTGCCTCAGCCTCCTGAATAGCTGGGATTACAGGCACCTGCCACTATGCCCGGCTAATTTTTTTGTGTTTAGTAGAGACGAGGTTTCACCATGTTAGTCAGGCTAGTCTCGAACTCCTGACCTCAGGTGATCTGCCCACCTCGCCTCCCAAAGTGCTGGGATTACAGGTGTGAGTCACTGCGCCCAGTCGTTAAGGCCCTTTTTAATCCAAAACAACTTAACTGTGTATCCAGTCACACTGAGCTCTCCCTGACCCCTGAAGACTGCTTGCTTTTGGTCTCACCTCTGTGCCTTTGGTCTTATGGCTGCCCCTTCCCGAAGTGCCCTCTCCATCCTTCTCTCCCATCCAAATCCCAGCTGTCCGAGGTTAGCTCCAGCCCCAGAAGTGCAAAGCCTTCTCATGCTTCAGTCCTTTATGACATTCTTCCTCTGAATTACCTGCAACCCCTAGCAATGCCACTCATTTAGTAATTAATCAGATACTACTTTTGGAAATACCTTGTACTGTTATCTTGCATTTTAATTTAACTCCTGTATTGTTACTTACTTTTCCTTGTATGTATGCCTTGTCTTCCCAACTAGATTGTAAGCTCCTTGAGGGCAGGGACTTTGGTCTTATATTCCATGTACTCTCCATAATGCCTAGCACAGTGCCTTGCAATAAATACTCATTGATTAATTGATTGAAGGGGTCTTTGAAGTAGCATTTTGCATCAGTTGCCTATCTGTGTGCCATAGTAAACCAACCAGGGAAGACTGTGTCACTACTTTTGTGATGAGGTGAACAGCGTTAAAAGGCCTGGCTTCAAGTGCAGTGACTCATGCCTGTAATCTGTAATCCCAGCACTTTGGGAGACCAAGGTGGGCAGATCACAAGGTCAAGAGATGGAGACCATCCAGGCCATCATGGTGAAACCCTGTTTCTATTAAAAATACAAAAATTAGCCAGGTGTGGTGGTGCATGCCTGTAGTCCCAGCTACTTGGGAGGCTGAGGCAGGAGAATTGCTTGAACCCGGAGGCAGAGGTTGCAGTGAGCCAAGATCACACCACTGCACTCCAGCCTGGGTGACAGAGGGAGACTCTGTCTAAAAAAAAAACAACAAAAAAAAAACAAAAACAAAAAAAAAAACAGGCCTCTCTGTGGGTCCAGACAGTGGGAACTTTGGACAATCTTTTTGGGGTGCCGTTGTGGGGATGAATCAGCTTTGTTTCCAATTTTGATGTCATTGTGCTCAATATTCAGATTCCTGGGAAGTGTCTAATCAGTTCCATTTGAGTTCCACAGTCAGAGTACCTTGATCAAACTAAGTCTGTACTCATAGGGGAGAGATAGAGGAAAATTAAGGTGCTGTTTTCCAAAAAGTAAGAGAAGAGATACTAGGTTGGAATAAGCAACAGATTTTGTATGCTTAGCCAGCCAAGGGGACTTTCCTAGGCCCTTAGCCCAAGTAATACACTCTAGAGGAATGAATATATTGCTCCTAGAGATTCTTTTCTGAAGGAAGAGCACTAGGAAAATTTGCTTTGCTCATTTAACCTTTCCAAGTGCTTACTCCTACCCTCTTTTTGTGTGTGTGTAATTCACTTGTGATTTAACTGTATGAAAGGAAATTCTGTTCTGCCAGATATTTAGATTCTCTCGGTGTACCTACTTTCTAAAGAGCCCACACATGCTATGTACAAAGCACCTTTCCATGGGGGTAGAAGACATGGATGATAAGCTTCATTTCTCAGGTAAGCTCTGAATTCTTCCAGTCTGTGAGGTGGGAGGTGCATAGGTTTCGATATTGAAAGAGAATGATTGTGTTATTCCCACCATCAAAATTGTGGTTGTTTATATCCAGGAAGCAATATTAAATCCTGATTAACCTTTTCCCAGTCTCTTCCACCACCTTGCCTCATTCCAAATATGCTCAAAGAATATTGAGTTATAAAATGTATGTAAATCACACATACTTAGCAACAAACATGTTATGCGGTTTTTAAGTAATCTAATGCACCGTCATCAACCAACAGGTGATTTTTGTTCACCATATTGGATTATCGATGCTACTGTTCTCCTCCATTAACACTGACAAAGAAGTGACTGTTATTTTCCTGTTGTTACAATTAGAATGTTCTAAAACGTTATGTGTCTAACCACAGTGATTTGAAAGGCAAGGCTTTAAAATTAAGGACTTATAGTCAATCTGTGGACATATCTGAGATTTTTCCATTACAGAACGCCAGACACTGAGGCCTTACAAAGGCAGCCTCATGCAGAGACTAAGAATGTGGATCCTGGAGTTTGACTGCCTGGAATGCATTGTAAGGTTGCTACTTATTAGGGAGGAGAAAGTTTGTAAAGCTTTAAATGCATGGCTCTCCAAACAGTGATGGTTTTATCATCCATTATTGTTCTTTTTTTAAAGGGACTTTACCAGAACCACAGATGTAGGCTGTGGATGCTTCTCATCACCACAATGAGTGGAACTCAGCTGGTACATCCATTATCACCCTTTATTTAAACATTATCATTTATTAATATAAATTTTAATATTCAATAATTTCAATAATACAATAACTAATTCAAATTTAGCCAGTAGGGTTCCCATTCAGATGCCAGATTTTGCACAAAGCCTCCCTCAGCTTCCCCATCCAGAATCGACGTTGCATTTCTCCGACTTCCAGGGCATGGGGTCAGTACCCACTCATGTCAGTCATCCCTTTGTACCTTGTATTTAAATCATTTTTGTTGGTATCTTCTCCCTTATAGTAGATACAGAGCACCTCAGCATTGGCATCTGAGTGAGACTCCTCACTGTACTCCGGGCCACCAGGCCCGTGTGCCCCTGATCTCAGACCTAGAGGGAGGAGAATATCTGGCACTGATTCCTGTGATTTCCCCAGGTCCAGTGCTGGAGTGTGATTACTAAATGCAAGTCAAGCTGCCCATTCTGCAAAGAGGCCCCTTTTCCCCTTGTGCTAAATGGGCCATACAGATTAAATGTTCTAATTCTGCAACTTGACTGTAAACTACAATACTGAACAGAGCTCACAGTTTAAACAAAATTGGCCTCTGTCCTTTATCACCAGCAGTTATGGGCTGCGGTAGATTAGCAGAGCTCTAATGATATAGATCACATAGAGAGAAAGCTTTTTTTAAAAAAGGTCAACCATATTATAGATCTGAAAGTCTGAAAATTGGAAGGCTGAACTATTAAATACAGATGTGATTACATGTGATACCCCATTCGCTGTAAACTGGGCTTTTGCCATATGTCCTTATTAATTGTTATGAATAACACAAACTATACCAGGAAATAGACATGTCTTAGGACTTTAACAATTTGTTTTTCTAGTTTTCAAAGTGCTCTTCACACTAATAAGGGAAGGACACAGGTTTTTATTCTTTTTTCATTTAAGAAATGGAAGCAAAGAGGTGATATAAGAAGCCCAAAGTAACACAGGGAATTAGAAAGTCAGGGCTGGACACAGTGGCTCACACCTGTAATCTCAGCACTGTGGGAGGCCGAAGTGGGTGGATCACTTGAGGTCAGGAGTTCGAGACGAGCCTGGCCAACATGGCGAAACCCCGTCTGTACTAAAAATACTAAATTAGCTGGGCATGGTGGTAGGTACCTGTGATCCCAGCTACTCGGGAGGCTGAGGCAGGAGAATAGCTTGAACCCAGGAGGCAGAGGTTACAATAGGCCCAGATCACCCCACTGCACTCTAGCCTGGGTGACAGAATGAGAGTCTGTCTCAAAACAAAAACAAGTCAGGACTAGAATTTAGAGCTCAAACTCGTAAGTTAGTGGATTTCATACATCTAGAAATAAGTACTTAGAGAAAGGACAGGATAGAGTAAGGAATTAGACTCTGAAGCTCAACTAGAGAACATTCTAGGACAACTAGGTAGGCCAGAGGAAATGGTGAAATTGGAGAATGGGATGCCTGAGGTTCAGATGCTGAAGGTGGAGAAGTTCTGAGTGATGGCCAGGCCCAGGGCACAGCCATCTGGAGAAATGGAATAGGATAAGTTCCTGGAGAGGGTTTTAGTTATTCAGCAAGGGACTACTGGCTGCTCTCTCTGTACCAGGCACTATTCCGGGAACAGAAGAATGATGTGGCGTTCAGATGTGTGTGAGGAAGCCAAGGCACCGGTAACAGTATTTTTGTCACAATACAGAGAAATGCAATGATAATAATAATGATAGTAAATAATGATTATGCTTATAATATGCATCAGTCTCAGTGCAAATCAACCTACTGATTTAGTTACCATTTATTATTCCTATTTTGTACACAGAGAACTGAGATTGAGAGGTTCACATTTGTCCTTAATCACACAGCTAATCAGAGGCCAGGAATTGAAATGGTGGCTTCACTTTAGGGCCCTACTCCAAAATATTGGATGTCTCTATCTGTAAATAGATGATACGTAAATAATAAGATAGACAGGTAGATAAATAAAAAGATACAGGTTCCCATATAGCAGCAAGAGGGAAGGTAACAATGAGCTTCAGGCTCAGGTGGGATGATTTTTCTCCTCTAAAGTGGCCCAGCTTCTCTGCTTCTCTTTCCTTGACTGCAAATGGTGTTTTTTGCATATTTGTTGTCCTTGACATCAGGTGTCTTAGAGCTGTTTCTTTAAACTCTGGCTACCCTGCAAGATCAGGATTACCCGATAAAATAGGAGAAGACCAGTTAAACTCGGATTTCAGATTTTAGAAAAGTTGCCTTTAGTATAATTATGTCCCATGTGATATTTATTTGAAATTCAAATTTAACTGAGCCTCTTGTTTTTATTTGCTAAATCTGGCAACCTTACACAGGCAGTCTTCATTACCCCCATTGAGGTAATTAATTTCTAATTCAAAATTCCAGGGTCTTGCTGATGTGTTGTCAGATCTCTGAAGGTCAGTGGCTCTGAGGGCGAGTCGTGAAGTTTGCTGTTTTGAGTTCTGTTTCATTTGTTGAACTCTCCTTCCCACTTTTTCCTGGATGGTGTAAGGATGGGATTTGTGTGTGTCCAGAGAGCCAGGGAATATGGGTGAAGTTCCTCTTAGAGCTGGCAGAAAAGAGTTTTATGACAAGGGAATCTTTCTCCAGCAAAGGCCCACATTATGTGGCAAGAAGGTGTTAAAGCAGGTGGAAGGGATTCCAGAAATATTCTGAAGCGTTGTAAAAATGGGCTTGTTGCCAAGAACATAAGCCACAGTACAGTTAGTTGGAAAACTATGTAGTGGATGCATTATTTATCAACTACAATGTTGGGACCAAATAGCCGAGACCAAATGACTGGCAGTTAGAAATTGGCCCATTTGTTCTTCTCTAATTTAGAGGTTAACAAATAAGATACTGCGTGCGTACTAGGTGTCAAGGACTACGATGGGCACTGGAGAAACTGGGATACATAAGGTTAAGCCTTCCCTCATAGTTCACTGGAGGAGACAGAAATATGAACTTATTGAAAGATGGTTTGAATAGTGTGACCGATGAAAGTATGAACAGAATACGGACCTGTGTTTCTTGCAAAACCTACTTATAATGAGGTTAAGTTCAGTCAAACAGAATTTTTTTTTACCATTGATCCTCCATGATAGAATAATTTGTATTTGATTAAACATAATTGTTATTTTCTCAAATTGGTTGCTTCTCTTGAAAAAACAAAACATATTTACACATTTTCAATCCATTAAGCCATGTGTAAATATTGGCCCTCTGGGAAAATCTAGCTCATTGCCTACTTTTTTGTAAATAAAGATTTATTGCAACACAGCCACACTGATTTATGTATTGCCTATGGCCACTTCTGTGCTATCATGGCAAAACTGAGTAGCTAGCAGAAAGACCATATGGTCCTGAAAACTGAAAATATTTACTATCTAGCCCTTTAAGAAGATGCTTGCTGGCCATGGAGAGTGGCTCATGCCTGTAATGCCAGCACTTTGGGAAGCCAAGGCTGGATGATCACTTGAGCCCAGGAGTTCAAGACCAGGGCAACATGGGAGACCCTGTGTCTACCAAAAAAAGTTTGTAAATTATGTGGGCATGGTGGCACACCCATGTGGTCCCAGCTACTCAAAAGGCTGAGGTGGGAGGATCACTTGAGCCCAGGAGGTACAGTCTGCAGTAAACCATGATCATGGCACTAGACTCCCGCCTTTCCAACCTGGGGAACAAATGAGACTCCATCTTAAAAAAAAAAAAAAAAAGGCAGTAGCAGCTTGCCAACCTTTACGACACTAGTATTTTATTGTTAATTTCTTTCTTGCAATTTTCCCCTCGGGTTTCTGTGTTCTTTCAGTTTCTTACTTGGCAGGGACAAATCTTTGCTTTTAATTTTAATAAATGAAACAAATCTAATAAGACATCTTCAAGTTGAAAATAGTCCGCTAGAACTTTAAAATCACGCACATGGGCCATATGGGCGGCTTTGTGTTGCTCCTGACAACCAACGCAGGTGTCTACTGAGAGCCAAATGGATGGTGCCGGCTGGGGAGGTGAGCGGGGAGCTCGGAGGAGCCCAGGTGGTTGGCGGCAGCGGAGGTGGAGTGTGGCGTTTCTGAGAGGAGCATCAGACCAACTGTGAGTTCTTATCACTTCATTAATGTAAGCTTCAGTGCCGATTTAACCTCTGCTATAACCACACAGCTTTAAGAAGTGAATCCGCCATTAGAACTTAGTTCTTTGTAATCTATATTGTTTTCTACTCTGGTAAACATTTAAGAAGCGCACTTCCTTTTCCTTCATCCGGCTAGACTCAACAGCAGTCGGTTCCTACTTGGGGCTTATGGGCACAAAGATAAATTAGACACTGCTCTTGACCTCCAAAGATGACACTGAAAACGAGACCGAGTGTTGTTAAAGGGTCTAGGGGAGGCGCGGTGGCTCACGCCTGTAATCCCAGCACTTTGGGCGGCCGAGGCAGTGGATCATGAGGTCAAGAGGTTTAGACCATCCTGGCCAACGTGTTGAAACTGTGTCTCTACTAAAAATACAAAAATTAGCTGAGCGTGGTGGCCCACACCTGTAGTCTCAACTACTCAGGAGGCTGAGGCAGGAGAATTGCTTGAATCCAGGAGGTGGAGGTTGCAGTGAACCGAGATCACTCCACTGCACTCCAGCCTGGCAACAGGGCAAGACTCCATCTAAAAAAAAAAATAATAAAATTGGCTGGGTGTGGTGGCACACACCTGTAATCCCAGCTACTCCAGAGGCTGAGGCAGGAGAACCACTTGAACCCAGGAGGTGGAGGTTGCAGTGAGCTGAGATCAGCCACTGCTCTCCAGCCTGGCAACAGAGGAGACCTTCATTTCAAAAAAAAAAAAAAAAAAAAAAAGAATCCAGTGACTGATAGAATTAAACAGAAGGAACATAGAGGTATGCTTAATTCAAACTGGAAGTTGAACAAAGACTCTCAGGTGGCAAAGAGCCAAGACTTAGAAGATAAATCAAAGTGTCAACAAAATGAAAAAAGGTTGAAAAGGCTTTTTCCACCAGAGAAAGTCTCGGCAGAGGCATGGAGTGATGCAATAGCATGATAGCATGGAGCTTACAGGGAAGTGATCAGCAGGTTGGTGAGAATAGAGGTAGGAGTATTTGGGGCTGTGGCTGGAGAGCTAGTGAGGAGCTGAGTCATACTGGACTTTGTCTTAAAATGCGCTTTAACTTGAAGGTGATGGGAAGTTATATAGGCAGATATGCCTTTTACACTGATCCTTCAAAGGGAGGAAATACTGGAGGACATGAGTTCGATTCAGAGGCTACTGCAATAGTCCTAGCTGAGAGATAGAGGAAGACAACAGTGGGGAGAGAGAAGGGGAATATTCAGGGGGAGAATGAGAAATGTAGCCACCACTCTTTAATTGCAGACTTAGACAACTCACAGTCATTTATGTTTAATATTTCTCATTCTGAAACATATTTTCATTCACATCTATTAACTACAAAACAGGAAATAAACAAGATTGTCTTTTAGTACAGTACAATACAAAATTCCAAAGAAAGGAATGGTTTTCCAAAAAATTGCACCCTGCTACTCAATTTGTAGGATGTGGGAACAGGAAGAACTCTAGTCCTTAGGCTAGCACCAAGTCCTATTCTAATTAGAGTTTTCACCTTTACTTGTGCCATCAAAGATTGTTTTCAGTTCTCTGTTCTCACTTCCAGATATCTACTTTTTCTTTAACAAATTAGCACCTAAGGCTTATTAATTCCACCAGCAGATGGTCCTGACACATATGTCTCACTATGAAAACATTTGGATTTTTAATCAGGATGTTCTTTGCCCACATGGATTCTTCCCCAGCCTGCATGACTAGCTTGAGGTCTGAGGCATTTCAATGAGGCTCAGGTGATCTGGCTGTTGGCATACATGACCTTCACCCTCCAGTCTCCCCAGCATTCCCCCATGCTGCATGCAGTGAATTCCAAATGCCAAGGAAAGAAATTGGACTAAAATCCCTATTGGAACACATGTTTTGGAAAAGCATGTTTGTTCTGATCCCATGGCCGTGGAGGCTCTAGGAGGAAAGTGACTCTCTACCCTGTTATAGTGGGAGATGGCAAGAGGTGGGAGCCAATACCGTAACTTCACCTTACATCAACCTGCTGATGATGGTGTTTACTATTAAGTGAATTTCAAACTCTCTAACTTGCCGTAACAAGGATACTCAGAATAGTAGAGACCACTCAAAATAAGCCACTTCTGAAACGCCTCTTACATAGCAATTTATACATATATATAAATTGCTATGTTATAACAAACTGTTATATACATATAACAGTTTAGACATTTTGGCAGTAAAAACATCCAGGTCACACTAGCCTGATGGTTAGGCACATGTGTCTCCTAGCTGCTTCTAATCACATCCTCATTGGACACCCAGCTTCCTCCTGTGTTATTGTAGGCCTTGAGGATCTCTGCCAAATACTGTTAAGTCTAATCTGTATACAAGGTGCTGTGTCAGTGCTGACAGGGTTTAAGAAACATATTTTCTAAGGTCAGATACTGTCCTAGACACTGCACATAAAGAGACGTATTTCACACAAGCTCCATCTTCCTGGAACTCACAGTCTAGAGGGGGGGCCTCCCAACTGTTAATGGTATATCTTGCAAATGCAGTAGCTCCAACATGGAGATGAGGCCCAGAAAGAGAATCTAAAGGCAGGATCAACCAACTCTGCTTTTGAAGGCTTCATCAAAGAAGTAATGATGGTTATGTGTTCCCAAAGAATGACTATGAGTTCCGCAAGTGAAGAAGGAAGGAAGAAGTTCCCAATCCACCAAGCAGGCCACATGGGCTACGTTGTGTTGCTCCTGAAACACATATACCAAGGGCCACATAATGGTACCAGCTCAGGGAAGTGTAGCAAGGAGCTCGGCAGAGCCCAGGTGATTGATGGCTGCTGAGGCGGGAGGAGTCTCTGAAGTGGGCACCACACCAAGCACTGAAGAGCTGGCCACATTTGTGATGGGGGAGCTCCCTGCTTCTGTTCCTGCCTCCTAGGCAGATGCAATTTCCACAATGCTGTCTAGGCTCTGGTTTGAAAGAGATCAGACAGGGAGCTCCAAGCCTCCCCAAAAGGACAGTTTTTTGGGAGCAGGCCTTTTCTGGCACCTCTTCCTGCAGCGGCTGATTTTTAAATTTTGATAATCATAAGACTCTCCCAGAGCAGCAGTTTTTCATTGTGTCCTGGGGACCAGCAGCATGAGCATCACCTGGGAACTTGTTAGAAATGCAGATTTTCAGACTCCACCCTAATCTGTTCAATCAGAGACTGTAAGAATGGAGCCCACTCCTCTGTGTCTTAATGAGCCCTCCAGGTGCCTCTGATTCTGACCTAAGGTGTTCACTAAAAATACAGTTTCGTGGCCGGTCACAGTGGCTCATGCCTGTAATTCCAGCACTTTGGAAGGCTGAGGCCAGTGTATTTCTTGAGACCAGGAGTTTGAGACCAGCTTGGACAGCATGGCACAACCCCATCTCTACAAAAATACAAAAATTAGCTGGGCATGGTGGTATGCACCTGTAGTCCCAGCTACTCGGGAGGTTGAGGCAGGAGGATTGCTTGAGCCCAGGAGGTAGAGGTTGCAGTGAACTAAGATCACGTCACTATACTCTAGCCTGGGTGACAGAGCAAGACTTTGTCTTCAAAAAAAAAAACAGGTTTGAGATTCTGAATCACTCAAGTGACCAAACATTCTGTTAATTATTGCACCTCCCTGGGCTTTGCCCTCTCAGCCACACCCCTAAGCAGGCCTCAGCTTTCCCTGACACTCCTCCCCACATTTCTGGGGTCACCTGAGCCTGGTATTCAACTTCACACTATGCCATTTCCTATCAACTTCTCTGAATCTTAGTGACTGCAACTATAAAATGAGGGCAGTAATACAGATTACTATAAGACAGTGCAGGCTTGTCAAGATCCAAGATATTTCTGTGGCTATTACACAGGGTCCAACCCTCTGCTAGTTACAGTGAATAATTATAGGTTAATTAGGAAAACAAACCTGGAAATACGTGATGGTCAATGTGTCCCCACTGATGGATCAAAACTAGCTAAACCAACTCCAGAAAGCATTTAAAGAGTGTCCCATGTAGGTTTTCTGGGCACTGTTACCTCCTTTCTCGGCCTTCAGCTTCTTGACCCAGGGACGTGTAGATTCAGCACTGTTTGAGTTCCTCCCTATTACCCACCTGTGCCCAGGACATTCCTGTACTTGGCTTCTCCTACAGCCCATCACCCATCACAAAGGCCTCCAATCTGGATGCAGACTCATATGAATATGTTAGGAAAAAGAATTTCTGTATATATTGGGATATTTGATGGATGACCTTGTAGAAACCTTTCCAAACTTGAGAGACTAGGATTGACCTCGCATTACTTGACCATCAAGTTGCTTTGAAGTCTTTGGCAGCAAACCTCTCTTCAGAAAATTCATTCTTGATCCAGTGCTCCCTTTCATGATTGAATTATGCTCAATGCCTTTCTCAGTATATTTCCAGAATATTAAGGCTTCCTTCAAGAATATAATCTTTGAACAAAAATCCTGTCCTCTCTTTTAATACAGAGTGATAGCATAGTTCTTCATGCTTTTAAATTAGTTGGTTTTAAATAACACTTCCTGGATCAGGCCTCTGAAGCTGAAATAATTTCTCTCTCTCTCATTCTCTCTCTCTCATACACAAACACTCTACCTAGATAAAGATGATTCTAGAATGTAGGAGGATGAGGAAAGCACCAGGAATTTGTGGCTCTCACTTGCTGTAGAAAAGATAGTCTTGAATCCAAGTTTATGATTCACACCAGGCAAATGCTTTCTTCCTCAGATTGTAGCTGAGTGCTACCATTGGCAGCTTAAACAGCCAAAAAGGCACTGCCAGAAGTAAATACAGCTGGACGTTAGCCTCAAAAGCTGTCTCTTGTGCAAGAAAAGGTTGAGGCAAGTCAAGCAAATTGCAAAGATCGGCAGGTGAGGAGGTGCTACCCTGTACAGTGTGGGGAGAAAAAACATGGCAAAATGCTTGGATGAATCAACTTCTTTGCTGTGGGCGAGGAGATTTTGATGAAGCATCCACACTTTTAAGAGACACAAGACTGGTGTGTCTGGGCGTATTGCCTCACAGCTAAACTGAGTGTTCCGTAAATTCTGAACACTTCTTAGCCAAGAACCAGCGTCCCTGTTCTTTTCACTGAGGCGTGTGTGTGTGAGTTCATCAGAGGATGCCACAGTGACAAGTCAAAACACAGAATCCTCCAGGGTCTCAACTCCAGGCTTCTCTATGTAACTGATGACTTCAGTTTCTGTCTCAGTGCACCCAGCTTTCTGCAAAACAAATCATCTTTCCTTAGATGTCCTTTAGAGAACTTTTGGGTTCTTTGAAATCTTTACAACTGGCTTTAAGTCTATTATTTTTTAAATAAAAATAGTAAATGTTCATTGAAGAAGATGTGGAAAATAAAGTAAGAAGAAAAAAATGCCTCCTCATATACCTCTCTCCCAAACACATAGCCCACTGCTTCTCCTAAGCCTTTTTGCTCTAGGCATAAAGTTTTCTTTATACTTAACTAAGTCATATGGATACACATCTTTATACATTGATTTCTTTCTCTTTAACATCACGGATCTTAAATTGCATTGTTAAATGTGCTTCAGCCACATAACTTTTGATAGCTCCATCATATTCCATCCATAGTTTACTACAGTATCCCCTATCTTTGGATAGTTCTGACCCATTTTGGCTATAACGAATAATGCTGAAAACAATTGGAAAATTGGTAACAAAAAATAAAATTGCCTGTAGGAGATCCTATTCCTTTACGTCATTTACTCATCCAGCATATTTTTGTACTGCCTCCTCCACACTCGCCACAGTGCTGTGTCTTGGGAATTCACTGATGGACACAGCAGGCATGGCTCCTGCCTTATCCACTTTACTTTTAATAGTTTATAGGCAACCTAACTGGGGGAAGAACCCTCTCTGGTTGCCATTGTAGAAACAAAGAACATCTGGAAACCAGTCTCATAAACTGAAAGCTCAGGCCAGGCACTGTGGCTCATGTCTGTAATCCCAGCACTTGCGGAGGCTGAAGCAGGCACATAGGTTGAGTGGAGGAGTTGGAGACCAGCCTGGTGAGACCTTGTCTCTACCAAAAATATACAAATAAGTAAACTCTTAGAAAGCTCAGGATGTGAGTTTTTAGAATAAGCTTTTTTTTTTTTTTTCTGCTAAAGGCCATTCACTTTCTTCCTTCACAGTATTTTTTTTTTTTTTTGACAAGTTCTGACTCCATCACCCAGGCTGCAGTGTAGTGGCACAATCTCAGCTTACTGCAACCTCTGCCTCCTGAGCTCAAGCCACCTTCCCACCTCAGCCTCCCGAGTAGCTGGGACTACAGGTGTGCACCACCACAACTGACTAGTTTCTGTATTTTTTGTAGAGATGGGGTTTTGCCATGTTGGCTAGGCTGGTTTCGAACTCGTGACCTCAAGTGATCTGCCTGTCTTGGCCTCCCAAAGTGCTGGGATTACAGGCATGAGCCACCGTGCCCGGCCCTTCACTATAGTTTGAATGTTACAAAATAATTTCTAACTGAGGTCTGAACAAGCAAAAACTTGCTTTTGGGATAGCAGAGCTCCTCGAAGTCCTGGGACTTCGGGCACCCACCCCAAGCTCAAAGGTGCACATTACCTTGAAAAGCAAAGGGTTTCCTTTCCCACTAGCCAAACATTTCCCAGTGGCCACTGCCCATAGCACCAATGTACCCTCTTGTCATCCTTGTATCACAGCCCCTGAGAATGGGTTAGATGGCTTTTGTCCTTGGAGGCAGAGGCTGTGCATGGCCACTTGGGGCCCAGCTGTAGGCAGCTCTGCACTTGCTCTCGTCCTCTCTCAGGTTAGGCCTTAGGGCCTACAGCACCAGGTAGTACTTCATTTCCTCAGTTCTGCATGCTCTTTCTTTTTTCTCTCAGTCTCTAACTGCTTTGTTTTTATGTGAAACTCTGCAATGTGAGAAGAGAATAAATTGTCCTGAGAAGCCAGGCGATGTTGAGTGCTGTCATTCATCCTCTAATTATTCTGAAACCAGCTTGTCTGCCCCAAGTTGTTATTTTACACACATGACTTGATTTTCATTAACAACAAATAACCTCATTCAATAAGTTCTTAAACCAGTTTATTTCTCCAACTTCAGGATAGTAAAGGAAATCTTTCAGGGCTCTGTAGGGAAATTCGATACTACCATTAAGAGGCTGGGACAAACGACTTCAATTGGCTGCGTAAACTAGATGTGGGCTGCGTGCTGTGAATCATACCTGGAATCCCAGCCCTTTGGGAGGCCGGATTGCTTGAGGTCAGGATGTCAAGACCAGCCTGGCATAACCCTGTCTCTACTAAAAATACAAAATTTAACTGGGGATAATGACAAGCACCTGTAATCCCGGCTACTTGGAAGGCTGAGGCAGGAGAATCACTTAAACCTGGGAGGCGGAAGTTGCAGTGAGCGGAAATCACTCCACTGCACTCCCAGCTTGGGTGACAAAGCGAGACTCCATCTCAAGCAAACAAAACCAGATGTGGTTTCTCAGGGGTGAATGTGCTAGACCAAGGAGGGACTGGCAACACACATCCAGAACCAGCACAAAAGTTCTACCTTGGGGCCCACTCTTCCTCCTAAAGAACTCAGTGAACGAGAACAGATGGGCCGTTCCCCTGGTAAAGGAGAACACAAGCATCCAGCCACCGGCAGAGTGATTCTTTTGCCAGCTTCCATTCTCTACTGCAATCGGCTAGTAATTGCAACGGTCTATAAAGCCTTCTAACACCCAAACTGCAAACGCTAAGGAAAGGTCCCAACTTACTGAAATTAATCATTTTGGTGAGTTTTTCCATCAACCTTTTCTTTACCCTACAACCAGTCACCAGGTGGTTCATCCAATCATGAGTTACTTTATTTGTGAGAAACCTAAATTTGTTAAGAAAATTGTTTGATCTAAGTCAGGGGTTGGCAAACTACAGCTGTGGGCCAAATCTGGCTTGTTGCCTGTTTTCGTAAATGAAGTTTTCCTGGAGCACAGCCACACTCATTCGTTAGCACATTTTCTGTGGCTACTTTCACACTACAATGGCAGAGTTAAAGAGACAGAAAGCATTTTTCCCTGAAATATTTACTATCTGGCTCTTTATAAAAAAAGTTTGCTGAGCCCTGATCTAAATAACCATTCACCTTAAGGATAAATTTGGCAAAGCACAGTAATTATACCCTGAAAAATCACAAACCATTGCTGAGAGAAGTTAAAGAAAGCCAAAATAAATAGAGTGATATGCTACGCTTATAGATAAGAAGGCTTAATATTAAGATGTCACTTCTCCCCAAATTAACTTATGGCTCAGCACAATCTCACCCCAAACCTCAGCTACCTTTTCTTGTAGAAAATGATCAGCTAAATCTAAGATTTATATGAAAATGCAGAGGATCTAGAATAATCGAAACAATATTTTTAAAAATGATTTTTGGAGGCCGTATACAAACTGGTCCCATGGTTTATAATAGAGCTACAGTAATCAGGACAGTATCGTATTGGCATAAAGATACACAAATAGGTCACTAAAACCAAACAGATAGTCCAGAAATAAAGCCACCTACATTTGGCAACTAATTCCAACAGAAATGCCAAGACAATTCACTGGGAAAAGGATGATTTACTTCAACAAATGATGCTGGAACAATTGGATAGCCTCAGATAAGTGACTACTGGGCTGAACCCAAGTGCTCTGAATGGTGAATAGGTCTAAGAAAATACATATTGGGTAAAATAATTTGCCTTTTCTATAGTCTTTTTTATACTAAAGAGCTCTCAAGTTCCCTCTGAAAATTCTCTATTAACTAAGGTATTTATGTGGAAACATGGAGTCTTAAAACATTGGAGCTAAGCAGAACATTGTACAATCCCATCTGTGTCCCTTATAGCAGAAAGAAATTCAGCACTCATAGGGTTGAAGAGATTGTCCAAAGTCAGTTAAAGAATGGCTGATATGAAATTAAAATTCAAGTCTGACTGGCAAGGACACTTATAAGACAGTAGGACTTTTCCAATATGTCAAAACAGTAATGAACATGCATAATAAAACAATCAGCCAAGCAGGCATGGTGGCATACTTCTGTAGTTCCAGCTACTTCGGAGGCTGAGGTGGGAGGATCGCTTAGACCTAGTTGTTTGAGACCAGCCTGGGCAACATAGCAAGACCCCATCTCTTAAAAATACAAACAACCAAATCAGCCAAAGAACAGAATGACTGAAGCAATAGAAATGCTCTTGGCCTTCTGGGTAAAAAACCCTCCCTTATAACATAGAACACCAAGACACATGTGGCATATCACAAGAACTTTCCACATTACCTCATAGTTAGGGGTTACTAAGAAATCTTTGATATTACTTTTTGGTGCTGGAATTGGTGGAAACAACTTGGTCCATAAATGACATCTGAAAACAGAGTGAAGGAAGGAATTAGAGGAGCATGAGTATACCTTTTGTCTGTAAATGCCTACTCTAAACATTGACCTGGTTAATTCTAGAACCTGCTGTTTTGTAAATTCAAAATCTTTATTTACCGAGACTTCCAAAATAATAGGTGAAGACTTTGTGGGGTACCGCAAGGCTCTGCTGTGGCTTCTGAGTCATCCAGGGAAGAATAAATGGAAACTGCTTTGTGTCAGTGGGTGTTACCAGGCCTAATCTCTGAAAATGAACTGTATACTTCAAGTGTGTGATGCTATGCCGTTTCCTACAATGCTGGTTGAAGCATTCCTTCCTCGACTCTGCCTGCTCACAGAGTTTACTTACTTTGTTGTTATTGTTGTTGTTGTTGAGACCGTGTCTTGCTCTGTCACCCAGGCTGGAGTGCAATGGTGCCATTGCAGCTCATTGCAATCTCCACTTTGTGGGCTCAAGCAATTTTCCTACCTCAGCCTCCTGAGTAGCTGAGACTACAGGCACATGCCATCACACTTGGCTAATTTTTGTATTTTTTTGTAGATACAGGGTTTCACCATTTGCCCAGGCTGGTCTCGAACTCTTGACCTCAAGTGATCCTCCAGCCTTGGGCTCCCAAAGTGTTGAGATTATAGGTGTGAGTCACCATGCTCAGCCAAATTTACTTTTCTTTTCATCTCCTTTGGACTGCCTTCCCCCAACCTATAGATGCCATCTGAAGATAACATTTATAATAGTAAAGCTGTTTAATATAAAAATCATTTTCTAAATTATGAAAGGGCCAAGACAAAACATGTTCTTAAGCCTCCTAAAATGTCCTTTGCCTTACTGAAAGCTAAAATGGGTAAGGGGTACTTATGGGCCATTTGTGGGCTCCAGGATAGAACACCAGATCCACATGCTATTTGTAGAATCTGTGTTTGACCTATGAGGCATCAGCCACTCAGGGGCCTGGTGACCTGATAGTTGAGGATGATGATGTGCAGGCATTGTGGTGATTGTAGCCTTTCTGAGTTGGGAAAAGCCTATGCTGGCAGCTTACCCAAAACAGCCAAGGACTGAGTGGAAGGCTGAGAAGGAATCAAAAGAACTGGCATGTAGAAACCTTCACAGAAATTAACAAGCTGGCCACAGCTTCAGGTAGGAGTGAGTGATAGCCAAGGGCTATGTTGTGCTCTGCCTGGCTTCTATAATTAACCTCTGGATGTTTCCTGCTTTTGACATCCTGCTCATCTTGAACAGGTCATCCAGGCACAAAAAATGCCATAAATTCTACCTGGTAACAAGATGAGCGTTACCAGGTGCCTACCAGACACATGGTAAGCCTGTAAAAATACAGTACAAAGACTCCATTGCAAGCTCAACCCCACTGCAAGCTCCCAAATGTAAAGAATACCTACATTGTACAGATGAGTGAGAAAATTAACAAGATCAAGCAGATGGTTGCCATAAGCACAAAGAGAAACCATTTTCTCAAGGGCTTCTGTTCATCATTTCCTGGTAGAAAACAAAAAAGAAAGAAAGAAAACAAAGTCCAAGTTAGAAGCAGTAGCAGGTAAAAGAAACGATGAGGCTTGGGGCGTCAGACAGCTTGAGTTTTAGTTGCCAGTGCTGGGTGGTGCTCAGCAAGTAGCTTAACTTCCCTAAGCCTAAGATTTCTCATCTGTAAAAGACAGGTCATAACAATCTCACAAAGTTGATATAGGGTGAAATGAAATGATGGCAGTGAGACCACTTTTATTCTTAAAAAATGATTTATTCAGTCAATCAGCAAATATTTATGGAGTTCATTTCATGTACTGTGCCACTTGGATCCTGGAGCATATCTGTTTTTGGTACGTAGTAAGGTTTTTAGTTGGAAAATCCGCAAAAACATAAGCCTACTGAGTAACCCAATTGAATCACAATCAAAATATTTTACAAAGTTGGAAATTAAACTTTTGGAGGAAGTCTGAGATAATACTTGTAGTGAACAATAAAGGCATCAGATTCTAAGTGCTTTTCAATCTTAAGTATCTTTAAAGTACCTCTTACCATTATTCCCATTTCACAGATAGGAAAGAAGAAAACTGCCATTAAGTCAGTGCAGAAAGTCAGTATTTTACATGCCAATTATTCTTTGTTTAAATTTGCTTTGAATCTACATTCAAGGGACATATTCTACTAGGAACTTCTATGATAGCTTTGGGGTGTGTAATTTTTTTTTAGGTACTAGAAATGCATCCAAGACAAACTCCAACCAGGTATAGTGGCTCATGTCTGTAAATCTCAGCACTTTGGGAGGCCGAGGGAAGTGGATCACTTGAGGCCAGGAGTTCGAGACCAGCCTGGCCAACATGGTGAAACACAGTCTCTACTAAAAATACAAAAATTAGCGAATTGTGGGGGCAGGCATCTGTAATCCCAGCTACTTGGGAGGCCGAGGCAAAAAAATTGCTTGAACCCTGGCAGCAGAGGTTGCAGTGAGCCAAGATTGTTACCACTGTACTCCAGTCTTGGGGACAGAACAAGACTCTGTCCCCTCTCCCCCACCAAAAAAAGAAAAACTCAAGGCCGTTTACCAAATAGTGTTTAAAGAGGTTATGTACTTGCTTACCTGCTTGAGTGAATAATGTAAATCCTGCATGATCTCCCTGAATATGAGTTTCCTTTCTGTAGGAAAGGCTGCTTATTCATTGATTCCTTTATTTATCCATTTAACAAATATTTACTGGGCTCCTATTATATTTTGGCACTGTACAAATTACTGGGATTCAGTTGTCAAAAGATCATACATGGGTGCTCCTGCCATGGAGTCCATTAGAAAGAATCACACTCGGAAAATAGCAACACAAACAATGATTTAATGACCACTGTGCTAAGTACTGTGGTGAGGTTTCAACCACATGGCACCAGGAGAAAAGATTACCATCCCCAGTTTACTATGAATTGCTTCCTCTAGAAAACGAGAAATACATAAGTGGAATTTTCAAGTCCTTTTTAATAGGCTAAGACTTCCAAAGTCGTTAAAATGCTTAAAACCCAAATCATTCAAGTAACAAGAGGGAGAGATGCCTTGCGATATAATGCTAGTGATTCTAGCCTTGCCTTGTTCTCTTGCTTTTTTGCCTTTTGAGGACCCTTACCCAAGCTTTATCTTCTACCTCCTGAAAGTGTTAATCTCCTTCATCTCTTCCCTTCTGCTTTCAAATAGTCATAGAGTCCTTCATCTTGAATAAGCCATGACCCTGCTCTGCCATCTCTCTCTCTCCACTGTCATCAAATACCTTCTTACTTTACTTCCCAGTCTAAATTCTTGACTAAGGGCTGGGTGTGGTAGCTCACGCCTGTAATCCCAGCACTTTGGGAGGCCAAGACAGGTGGATCACCTGAGGTCGGAAGTTCAAGGCCAGCCTGGCCCACATGGCAAAATCCTATCTCTACTAAAAATACAAAAATTAGCTGAACGTGCTGGCTTGTGCTTGTAGTCCCAGCTACTTGGGAGGCTGAGGCAGGAGGATTGCTTGAACCTGGGAGGCAGAGGTTGCAGTGAGCCAAGATCTCGCCACTGTACTCCAGCCTGGGCAACAAGAATGAGACTCTGTCTCAAAAATAAAAAAATTATTTAAGGGATTCGGGTGCTTCATTTCCCATCTCTAACACTGCTTTTTAAATCATGGTGACTTCCTCCTAGTCGAATTCAAAAGATGCTTGGTTTCTTTTTCCAGCTTTATTTTTACTGACCTCCTTCCTGAATTTCGGACTATGGATAGTTGAGCCGACCCTGAAATCGAGTCCTCAGCTTTATTGCCCAAATCTTCCTCTTCTTCAGTGGCACTTCTCCCTTTTTTCATTTCAACGGACCCTCTCCACTCATCCTGTGACCCTTTGGTGTTTTCCACTGTGGCCTGTTCTTTGAACTTTGAAAAGTTTGTTTATACAGCTTCATCTTTTAATTTTGTGACATTTTCTCCCAGGTTTTTATCCCTGGTCCTGCCTGACACTCAGCTCCAGGCCCATATCTTAAGCTGTCCGTAGGTGAAACCGGAAACCTGCTCGGATGTTTCTCAAGGCTGCCAATATTCAGAACCAAACAAATGCATGCTCTTCTTCGTATCAAAACTCCTTCTCTCACTAACTGCCCCATTTCAGTCTCCATTCTTCCGAGCCCCCAAACCTGAAGCCTTGAAGTCACTTTGACTCTTTCCATCCTTTACAGCCCTCGTCCCTTCTCCTCATTCCCTCAGTTCACATCGTTGCTGCATACCCAGTGGTTAGCGCCGGACAGGCATGCTTTGTCCAGTGCTTTCATCTTTGCCTAGTCTGGAAACCTAGGTTCTAGTCTCAGCTTGCTGTGAAGGTGGTCATTCTGGGCCTTGGTTTCCTCATCTAAAAACAAGGCGGTTGAGATATATAATCCTTCAGATCCTTCCCCAGCTGGCATCTTTTCTAGCACCACTCACTCAGTCTGGGGTACTGTCACTTCGTGTACACTTATCTTTAATAAAATTGGTTTTAGAAAAGTGGTACCTTTTTGGGTGGGGTGTGGTGGCTCATGCCTGTAATCCCAGCACTTTGAGAGGTCAACGGGCAGATCACTTGAGGTCAGGAGTTCTAGACCAGCCTGGCCAACATGGTGAAAGCCTGTTTCTACTAAAAATATAAAAATTAGCCAGGTGTGGTGGCACGCACCTGTAATCCCAGCTACTATGGAGGCTGAGGCAGAAGAATCACTTGAACCTGGGAGCCAGAGGCTGCAGTAAGCCAAGATTGTGCCACTGCACTCCAGCCTGGGTGACAGAGCGAGACTCTGTCTCAAAAAAATAAATAAAAGAAGTAGCTGTTTTGCTGCAGGAAGTTTAAAAGTTGTAATAAAGTATAAAAAAATAAAAAATAAAAATCAGTAGTCATTGGAAGTAAGTAGGAGCTTATTTTCTATACATATTTTTCACTTTTCTGAGTGCTTCTAGGTGCCCAGATACTATGTAAAGTGCTTCACGTACATTCTCAATTTAATTCTCACAATGATGCTTTGAAATGGACACTACTGTTCTTACTGTACAGATGGAGGAACTGAAAAAGGACACTATTATTCTTACTGCACAGAAAAGGACAGAGTAAGTCAGCCCAGGCCACACAGCTGGGGAGTGAGGGAGCACAGCCAGTCCTTGCTCTTAACCTTGATACAGGGAATCCCATTCCTCTCCCTCCCTCTGCAAAACTGAGGGCACACTGAATACACAGGAGCTTCCCTTCACTTATTCTAAGCATTGCTTTGTCATTGAGAACTCTCCTGAGCATCATCTTCATAGCTCTCTGTGCTTCATTGTGGGAAGCCCTGTTCTATTGTTTGTATCCCCGCTGTCTGACAAGGCTAAGCATGCAGGCTGCTTTTCCAATTAGAGGTGGCTACTTTGCAAAACTAGTGTTCCTCCTGATATTCCCCAATCTCTAGGTGGGACTGAAGCACTTTATTAAAAACCTATGACTATACTATTTATTTATATGAGATAGGGTCTTGCTCTGTCACCCAGGCTGGAGTGCAGTGGTATGATCATAGCTCCCTGCAGATTCTAACTCCTGGATTCAATCAATCCTCTCATCTCAGCCACCCAAATAGCTGGGGCCACAGGCACACATTACCATGCTTGGCTAGTTTTTTTAATCTTTTGTAGAGACAGGGCCTCAGTATGTTGCCCATGCTGGTCTCAAACTCCTAGACTCAGGCAGTCCTCCCACTTGGGCTTCCCAAAGTGCTGGGATTACAAGTGTGACCAACTGCACCCAGCCCTGTGGCTATGGTATTTTTTTTTTCCAAGTTTTATTTTGAAATATACTTATGTCTATTGTTTTTACAAAAAGGCATTAATGACATTTTGTTAAATGATGGAAAATAGACCCTCAAAGTGGCAAACCTTTTATTTTCCTAAATCCTACAGACATTCGGTGGTTCTAGGATTAATATTCAGTCCTGTGGATTGGAACTGAATGCCCTGATAGACTTTGTTTTTACTGTATTCTCTCTTAGGTAATATAAAGAGTAGCTGGGACAAACTAATACCAGTAAATCGAATACCGCCTTACTTTATTTCCCAGTCTGATTTCCTGAATAAGGAATTCAGCCTGCTTCATCATCCCATCTCTGAAACTATTCCATGCTCTTAGACATTATGTAAATATCCCTATAACCACATTCAGAAACTGTGGGTTCGTGTACATGGGACGCAAATTCAGCAAGTGGTACATCAGCAGGAAAAAGTTACCCTGTTTACAACTAGGTTAAACGAAAAGAAAAAGTAGAGGTCTAGGAGAAAAAAGGAGCAGTGTTGTAAATAATTAGCAGGGTCACACTCTCAGTCACATTTGTGTCTCAAATTGTGCAATACCCCCAGCCTGATATGGTAAGTCCTGATAACAGTACCGTTTTCTTCTGACCATGATTACAAAAATCTTTTCAGTTAAACCACTCTCGAGTTATTCACTTCAGCCCTCACTTTGATAAGCGAAGATTCTCACTGAATTAGCAAAAGTATAGAGGCAACAGATTTTATTTCATTAAATGAAAAAATAGTTACTGATGCACACAAGGTACTACGTGAGAAGCAAAGTCGTGGTCACTGCCAGGAGGGAGTTGGCATATTAGTCATCTCTCCTGGCCTGACTTCTCCAGTTGCCCCAAATGCATTAGGGCTACTCACCTATAGCCAGTTGAAAACTCCTGAGAACACAACAAGGTCAGCTTTTCCTTGAAGAAAACACAAATTGGCAGGAAAATTTTGCACAAGAAAAGCTTTTACATGCTCATTGCCAAGTGGAAATTACTTGTGGATTATCTACTGTTCTGTTATTTATTTATGCAAAAATTGTCAGCAAATTAGTGAATTAAAGTAAGCATCTACTCTGGTTTTGCTGAGAGTAGAAGAAGAAGGGCTAATCCCACTAAGAGTATACATTCTTTGGGTCAAAATGATTAAGAATTTCAATACCATAGAAGTTGGGACATCCCATAATATAGCCTTAATTTGAATTCTGGGATCCCCAACCTTGGAGATTAAAAAAAAAAAAGTATTTCCAGGTAATTTGAATCTTTTATCTGACTCAAGGAGAATGCTTTTCTTGCCATTAAAAAGGAAGTCACAGATGTTTCTTTTCAAGAAATCAATGAGCACTGCTATTTGGTTATGCAAAGATGAGTTTCAGAAAGAAGTCACACAGCCTGTCCTTGTAAAGAGGAGAAGCCCTCCAGACTCCCCATTTGATTCCTGGGTGCTTTTTAGGCATTGCCAACTTACAGCATTTGGGAAATTCAGTTGTCTGATTTCTGGGGACTTCAGTTTCCATCATTTTTGACATCTCAACCATTTGACCTTGAATATAAGCCAATAGTCTGCTATTCTTCTATGACCCTAGAATGTATATGGAATGGAATATGGGGTGCAGTTGGGCTGGGACAGTGGCTACACAGAGGGCAGAAGGACTCCAGGTATTGGACCCAAACTAGTCCCAGCTCTGCCTCTGGGAGCTTTTTCAAGCCACTTCCCCTTCAGAACTGCAGCCCCTCTTGCTTTAAATTGCAGACAATTTAAGCCTGTTCCACCTTAAATTGTCCATGTAAGTGTGAACTTTCAGTGCTTACATATTGATTTTGAATCTGATTTCAGACTCAACAATAGGTTTCCAGGGAAAAGAGCTAATTAGTAAATTGATGGGATGCTTCCAATGGAGGAGGCCTGCTGTGTTTTTAGAACCAGCAGGTGCTGGGAGAAGTTCAAATGGCACCAACAGGGTTGGATAATTGAGAGGATGTCAATATGGTAGTTTATGATACAGGGTTTAACTAACTTCCTGTGACTTGCCTCAGGTTGGAGGGGAGACTGTGGCATCATTTATGAAAGAGCATCCCAGACCAGATCACAGGCTCCCTGTGCAAGCAAGTCAGGAGCAAACCTTTTGAGTGAGTGAGCTTTCGAGGCAGCTGTCAAATGGACTGTGGGCAGTACCTGGTTTAGAGAAATAAAAAGAGGACAGCAAAATGCAGCCTCAGTGAACAAGATGTAGAGGAGTGAAGGACCCAGAGCAGAAACACACAATTTGCACTATGTTCATCCGGTGGAACTGGGCTTGAAGGAACCCAATAGAGAGAGGAAATGGAGACTGTGTATTTTTGTGCATGTGTGTATTTATGTGCATGTGTGTATTTGTGTGTGCAATCAGCATTAACTGGATGGCTCACTGCAATACTGCTTGTCTACATTATCCCCCAGTAGGACTAGACTTGATGAAGTTGAGTGGGGAATTCCTCATAGCAGTTTTCTTCTCTGCAGGCTTTCCCACAAAGCACCAAGGGCTGTGTACCTTCTAGGGCCCCTAAGCAACCCAGAACTTTCTTCCCTATGAGGGGCTGCTGGGCCTGTTTTATCAACCTGCTAAAGCAGATGAAAGCTGGCTGCAGAGGATGTAGTCATCACACAGAAGTAAGCGACAAGGGATAAAGAGGTTTAGTCCTAGGCCCAGTGCAGTGGCTCAGACCTGTAATCCCAGCACTTTGGCAGGCCAAGGTGGGCAGATCACTTGAGGTCAGGAGTTCAAGATCAGCCTGGCCAACATGGTTAAATCCTGTCTCTTCTAAAGATACAAAATTAGCCAGGCATGGTGGCATGTCTCTGGCTCCAGCTACTCTGGTGACTGAGGCAGGAGAATCTCTTGAACCCCCATGGGAGGTGGAGGTTAAAGTGAGCCGAGATCCTTGTGTCACTGGCTCCAGCCTGGGCAACAGAGCAAGACTCCATCTCAAAAAGAAAAAAAAGGTTTAGTTCTGGTTCTGCCACTTCCTACCAAGGTGACCTTGAGCAGGGTAGCCTCTCCAGCTCCTATGTCCTGCGTTGTAAAACAACGATAAGGATTGAATGAATTAATACATGTGAAGTGCTTAGCACAGTGCTGATACATATTAATAAACATCAATAAATATTACTTATTGTAATTATGACTAGGACAAAATGCATTGTATCAACAAATTCATCAAGATAATTTCCCTTTGATCAAAGCAAGGCCAAAACTGAAGTGCTATCTGAATTCTCAAAATGCAGAGTGATAAACTCAGGTCAGGAGAAATAAACACACACCAAATATTTCTGATACTGAGGAAGAGAAAAGGGTATGAGTGTTCCCATCCTTCAAGGACTTAGGGTTCATAATGTTCATTAAGATGAACACTATGAAGATCTTGGGCAGGAACATTTAGACAAAAACAGCCTGAAGATGTTAACTTCACTCCCAATAGCCTGTCTAGATAGAGGCTGACAGGGTCAAGAGCTGGCAGAGCTTCCTGCTTTCATAGCCTCCAGTCCCTCTGCCTGAGGAGAGCCCATCCTCCTGCCTCAGTTTCCCTGGCTGGAGTAATAACCCCTGGGGCAATGGAGCATCTCAAAAAGAACTCAGGTGTGGAGCCAATCCTCTAGCTGGGTTCCAGACCCAGGTGTCACACCTTCTGTCTGTGTGGCTTCCGGCAGTTCCTTCACCTCTGCATCTATTTTCTCACCTGTGTGATTAGGAAATCATGTGTGTCAGGATACACAAGATAATGTAGGTGAATGTGTCCTGCACAGGGGCTGGCCCTCTGACAGAGTCCCTCTCTCCCCTAAGCTGCCATCCTGCCACAAGGCAGAATTTATGCCTAGAAAGGCAGTGTAGGCACCAATAGAGATGGTCGTGCCTGAACGTGCTGTGGGAACTCCTTGCTTCTGGCGTTTGGAGATGAACTCTGAAAGCTCCCTATTAGCCCTCCTTCAGGCCAGTGGGATGACCACTGGGGTGAGGCAGTCTCACCCCGCTGCTGGGAACAAACTGTGGGGCTGCCAAATGGGGTTTGACCAGCCTGGGCAAAAGGAAGCAGTGTGACCAAGCCATCTGTCTACACAGGAAAACCAGAACCACAGTAAGTAGTGTTAGTCTTAGGTAAACCTAAGTGGGTCTTTCATGTTGATATTGGGTCAGCTCTTGTTATTTTTAAGCAATTTTTGCTACCGTGTAGACCCAGAGGCTCCCATCTCTAACCTTGCAAGAGTTTTGCAAGATTATTTTGGAAGGCCTAGGGAAAGCTCAGGTGGACTTTTCCACAACACTTCCCTTTCATCTTTCTCCTTGTTTCACCACAGTGTGAGAACTTAAAAAGACAGAGCTGATAGAGGAGAGGGTAGGGATCAGGGGAGACAGGGAGAAGAGAACAGAACTCTGGGTGAGAGTCAGAGTTTGAAGAATCAGTTGGAGCCGTGGGACATTGGCACAATTCAGGCAAACTGGAAAATAAAGATGCATTTGATGGTCCCAAAGGTGACTCCAGGTGCATGACAAAGGTACCAGGTCACCACCCACATCAGCCCATGAATGTCAAGTCAAAGGAAGAAGTCACAGGAGTTTCCCTGGGGTGGCCTTGTTTCTAGCCCATATTCCCACAGGCCACCTTGATCCCCTGCCTCAACCCATTTTCATTAAGTCCTAACAGATTCTAGGGTGTGTCCCATGACTCTGAGATACTCCCCGCCCCCTGCTTCCCGCCTGTCCGCCAGCTCAAACTCTGACAGGCTTTGAGCTGCTGGGGGCGGGGTGCAGTGGGGGCAGGATTTCCTATGAACAATACATCTCCATGTTTAAGGAGCTGCTGGGGGCAGCAGACTGGTCACCCCTGTCTGCTGTGACCTCATGACTGAGTGATCTGAAAACTGCACTGAGTCTTGTTTGCTCCTCTGGGTATAAGTGCCATACATCTCAAGACTAAAGAAAGCTTTTTAAAAAGTACGTTTTTAATGGTACCCTGTAGCATCATTGCATAGATCCTGGCCATCAAATTTTAACTTCAGTGAGGTCAAACCAAAGCCCCATCATTTCTTTGAAGGGTAATTGCAGTGACTGTGGTCTGTCACAGAAGAAGCAGGTCTCAGAACCACTGATCCTGACCAAAGACACAGTCAGACATAAGCGCAGGGTAGACCCACATGATACTCTCTTCCACTGGCAAGGACATGACCATGGGAAAATTTATTTTCATCATTCCTTGTTTCACACTTGGCATTTGAACTTCATGGATGGAGGGAAGAAGAGAAGATGATGTACTGCAGAAAATGCACAGCTTCATGAAGAGCAGGGTCAGGAAACAAAAGTTTTCAGTAAACAGGAGACAGCAAAGATAACAAAGGAACAGAAGATTCCGGAAGTTAAGAAAGTTTAAAAAGGAGAAAAACATGTGAAAATTGGGAAGTTAGCTCTTAAGATAAGACACAGAAGCCAGCTGATCTAGGGCAGTTGATAACGAGTACTGATAAAATGAAACTGCTACTTCCATTACAAAAAATTCCAGCCCAGCTCAGTGGCATGCGCCTATAGTCCCAGCTACCCAGGAAGCTAAGGCAGGAGGATCGCTTGAGCCCAGGAGTTTGAGAGCTTCCAGGGCAACATAGTGAGACCCCCTCATCTCTTAAAAAAAAATTCTGAATCAAATTGTAGAGCTCATTTAGTTATTTGAGAAATGTTCCAAAGGAGAAGTCACTATATCTAAAAGACACCTAACATGTATGTTTATCACAGCACAATTCACAACTGCAAAGATACGGAATCAACCTAAGTACCCATCAAACAATGAATGGATAAAGAAAATGCAGTAAATATACACCATGAAATACTACTCTGCTGTACAAAAAGAATGCAATAATGTCTTTTGCAGCAACTTGGATGGAATTGGAGGCCATTATCCTAAGGAAAGTAACTCAGGAACAAAAAAACAAATATCACATGTTCTCACTTACAAATGGGAGCTAAACTATGGGTACACAAAGGCATACAGAGTGGTGTAATGAACACCGGAAACTCAGGAGAGAGGGTGGGAGGAGCATGAGGGATGAAAAATTACCTACTGGGTATGATGTAAACTATTCAGCTGATGGGTACCATAAAAGCCCAGACTTAACCACTATACAATTCATCCATGTAACCAAAAGCCACTTGTACCCCTAAAACTGTTGAAATAAAACAATTGTTTTTAATTTTAAAAATTCCATACTCTGGAAATTCTAGGACAGGAGAGCCAATCAGGCACCGTTCAGAGCAAGCAAAGAGCACTCACTTGCTTACTATACCCCCTACCTGCTGTCCCCTGTACCCCGTGGGTGGCCAGGGACCTTACCAACAGAGCTGGACAGCACCCCCTGCCTCTCCCAGCTCCCCTTATCTCATCGATCAAAACTTACCCTGTGTCTCATTTTTGTAATGAAAGAACCTTGGGCTATAATGGGCTAATTAGTGAATCAAATCTATTCTAATTCACTAATTGGCTCATATATCACCTATTTGAGAAAATTATATATTAATAGTCATTTCTTGGCTGTTTGACAACTGGTGAGTCATTTAGTATCTCAGGACCTCCATTTTCTTAAGTTAAAATAATGGCGGGGGGGGGAATTAATATCTAAGAAAGGCGTGATATTTGAATTGAACATTGGAGTAAAATGGAGTGGGAGGGCTGCAGCGTGTCATTTTTAAGATAAGGCAAAAGACGAGAAAGCGTATTTAAAGGAAACGAATGTAGCAGCAAAATCGCCTGATAAACTCCTAGCTGAACGCAATTATTGCTGCATCCTCAAGGGATAAAAAAGAGTCACGTAAAATGTCCCAGAGGGGCTTGAACTTCCTATTATGTTTATTAATCATCTTGATGAAAATGGAAAGTCTACCTTGATTAAATTCACTAATGATCCTAAACTGAGCAGGGGAGTAAATTCCAGAAAGGATGAATTTATAAGGTGAGTAGTAATATTAATCAGCTCATCTTCATGAAAAGGGTGGCAGTAAATGAAATGGGATTTGCTATAGATAATGGCAACGAGGTACACCTATGGGGGAAACTATAATGAGCCCATATTCAAACTAGGAAGGTGTTATTTAGGAAATAATAATGGTAAGAGAGCTCTAAAGTGGAGAGTGAATAATAAATTAAAAGCAAGCTTAAAATAAGCGCTCATTATGGATCACAATTTCACTCTCAGCACTTTTGCAGTGCGTTGGTGCAGAGGAGGTGAGTGTGAATGGCAGAGTTGGAAGCAGGTTTGTAGTGCAGCACTCATATTTTACAGGTGAGGATGCTGAGGCCCATATGGGCTAGGTGTAGACTGACTAGGACAGGGTGGCAAAACCCTGGCACACTGGTCACCACTCTGTCTCCTGCAGTGGTGGCAGGAGATCATGATTCCTTCTGATAGTCTAAATTTAGCCTCAGAATCCTTCTCAACACTGCACTCTAAGCAGTCTCTGATTACTTTGCTCACAAAATATTATCTTTTGCCATTCTAGCTTACATCATAGAGCTAGACACTGGCAGAGCCATGGCTAAAACCTAGATGTCCTGAATATCTAGTGCTTCTTTTTCACCCTATACATTCTAAATTATCTACAGTCAACATTGACTATAACTTCAAAAGTCAAAGACTCAGAAAGCATAACGGGCTTCCTATCCAGGATTCTGACCTTGGTGTCCATCATCTTGGTTTAGGGTTCCTTAGACAGCATTTAAAAATCTCCAGAATTGTATATATGGAGGTGTTGGAAAGACAGAAATAGCAATAGTTTTGAGCCAGTGAGTTTTGTGCCTGTGGGGAGTAACATAAAGCATGTTTAAAAAGAAGTCTATTAAAGTCAAGTAACAAAAATTAAACTTCCACCTTAGGCATTTGACAAAATTAATGACCTTGTTAAAAATTCCCTGAGACTGATTAATGTTTCTCATATTTGTTTCCTTCTCGGGGAACAGAGTGAATTTTCTCTGTGCAAATGGAGCTATGTTGAGGGAAGTTCTGTGTGTGCTGGGTCAATTTAGTTAGGTGAGGGCAGAAGAAGGGAGAACAGAATTATGAAGCAGGTGAATTTGGCCTATTCTCAGTTCCTTTTAGTGTCCTTTCAGTTCTCTCTCGCCAGGAAGGCTCATGCTGCTCCTGTAAGTCTCTCTCAGTGATGTGAGGGCTACCCCTCTGAGGCTGAGCTGGTTGTGTGTTGCACAACTTTAGGAGATGCTATTCTCCTTTGGGAACTCAGTAACTTAGCATAACTAGCCACATGGCAGGCTCAGAACAGTTTTCCATTTATCAGGACTTTCCCCATCTTTCCCAGTCTTCCATGGAAATCTACCTGCTATGTGTCAGATCTGAGTCATTTCCACATGGGCTAGTGGGTCACTGCCCAAGACTTTCCTGAAGACCCACCCCCTAGCTTAAGTGAATTAATTAAATAGTAGAACATTTTAGCATGTGCCTGAAATAAATCTCTCCTATGTATACTCTTCCAGTGGTTATCGAATACCCCATAGGATTTGTGAGAGATGACATCCACACGTTTGACCAGCCATAATCACAAAGATTGGCTACCAAGATCTCTTAAATAAGACTTTAATCTCCCCAGCACTTTGAAGCTTGCAGAATCCTGTTACACCATGCCAGAGTGCCCAGAGATCAAGTTTTAGAGTCAGTTACTCTGGGGTTAGAGCCCCATCTCTGCCACTTGTTGGCCACACACAGTTAAGCCAGTCACCTAAACTTTCCAAATCTATTTCCTCCTCTGCAAAATAAGTTTGTTTATATGACTAAGATAATATATTTAGCATAGTGCTTGGCAAAAACAACAATGACAACAACAACAACAAAAACCCAATGCCTGTAATCTGCTATCCCTGCTGTTGTTTTTGTTTCAGATATCCTGTGGGGCAGGGAAGGTGGGGGTTATCTCCTTTATCTTGTGAACCCAAGCAAACAGAGAGAAATGATTTGTCTGGGGACACACAATCAATCCTTGTCAAGGCTGAATGTTAAACCTGGCTTTCTATGTAAGGCTCCAGTCTTCTGCCCATCATCCCCTGCTCTTGCAGACCTAGTGGAACAGTTAATGGCATGTGTCTGCCTCCCCAGGCTGCATGGTTTAACATATGCCTGAGACACACTAGTTGCTTTTTAACTATTTCCTTCTCTCAGACAATGCCTATGTTGACTTGCCTGCAACACCCAGGTAATAGCAAACACAGGGTATGAATTTTCTATCTTCAAGGTGCAAGTCCACATGTCCTGGGTGTGGAATTGACATCTGTGACAGGGTGAGACTGGAAATGTGCCCCTTCATCCATAGCTGCCATTGGCTATATTATTACCCTTCATGGAGCTCACTGACAGAGAAGATGCCCATCTTAACTTGCCAAGCAAACTAGTCCATTTGATCCTAACATAAACAGTTGCAGAGCAAACACAGGAGCCCGGGTGATGCCTGAACACTTTGATCCTCTATGTTTGTTAGGCTGAAAGCTCAGGGACAGATCCAGATTTTGTGGGCCCCTATAGATTATTCAATTTTGGAAACTTCTTTTAAATAAATAAAAGTATAAAGTCAAAATTAGGTATGGGAAGATTACAGAGATTGAGAACAGACTAGTAGTTGCCAGAATTCAGGGACAGAAGAAGGGAGAGAGTGATGGGTATATTTATAAAAGGGTAACAGGTGATGATGAAACTGCTCTGTATGTTGACTGTGATGATGAATACATGAACTTAAACATGTGCTAAAATTGCATAAAACCAAACACACATATACAAATGAGGACATATGGCTGGACACACTGGCTCATGCCTGTAATCCCAGCACTTTGGGAGGCTGAGGCCTGTGGAACACCTGAGGTCAGGAGTTCAAGACCAGCCTGACCAACGTGGTGAAACCCTGTCTCTATTAAAAATACAAAAATTAGCGAGGCTTGGTCGCATGTGCCTGTAGTCCCAGCTACTTGGGAGGCTGAGACAGGAGAATCGCTTGAACCCGAGAGGTGGAGGTTGCAGTGAGCCAAGGTCGTGTCACTGCACTCCAACCTGGGTGACAGAGCAAGACTCTGTCTCAAAAAACAAACAAGTGAGGATATATAAAATTGAGGAAATCTCAGTAAGATCTGGATAGTCAACACCAATATTGTAGTTACACTATTGTACTATAGTTTTGCAAGATGTTACCCTTAGGGAAAATTAGATGAGAGAGACACAGGATCTCTATTATTTCTTACCACAGCCTGTGAGTCTAATAATTATTTCAAAATAAAAAGTTGAATTTTAAAAATGAATAGAAGTAGAAACAAAATTTGGGGGGAAAATTAGGTACCAAGTCTAGGAGGGTTGGTGCTAATGAGAAGCTTGGACACAAACTTTTTATTGGCTTCATGGAGGATCTATTCCTGGTTGAAAAGGCAGTAGAACAGTAGAAAATGAGTCACAGTAGAGATATGAACCATTTTAAGACCCACAAATGAAAGTGTACATTTCTCGGATTACCGTCTTTGATTACAAGGAAGGCTGCCAATGCGAAAAAAAACATATGCTACTTACCCACGTAAATAGGTTGGCTCCACTCACTCCAGAGCCCTGCCTCTCTGCACATGGAGCTCACTGCTGCTCTCACTTGAACATCGTACTTAGAAAGATCATCAATTATTGAGATGAATGCATTGGTCATCATTTTTTCTATCTAAGTGGGGAAAAATAGCATTATGAGAATCTCCAGACACCTAATTTAGTTCTGCCAATTGTCAAAACTATATGGGTTATGTGACTCACTGATCTGCAAGCTATTTAAAATCAACAGGACACAATTAGTTTATGCTAGATGCTTCAGTGTGGATGTGTTGGCAATCACCCTTCAGGGGAACGCTGTCTTGTAACCAAAATATATGAAATGGTCAATGGTCAAGATCCAGGTGATCCTATCCAGGCCCAGCTGATGTTTCCAGACTGAAAGACTGGAGTGGCCTATGCCAGAATGCATTATTCCTTCACCTTGTCCCTCCATAATCTGTGGTCACATTTCTAAATAATATCACGTGAACACTAGATTGTCTAGTGTTGAAATGAAGGTATTTTCTCATGAATGAGGCCTTCACCTTTTCCTTTTTACTGATCATTGTCACCACCATCCAACTAGTCCCCTGTGCCAGAGATGTGTTCCTGACACCTGCATCTTGAATATCCCCTGGAGGTATTTCTCCCTTTTTTACTCCAGGCCCGTAACCAGTGCCTATTTTAGCTCTTATTAACTTTTGCTTGGACTCTTACAGTAGCCACTAACTGATATCCATATGTCCATGTGTACCCTCCCCACTAACATCCAGTTTTCGTGCTGCTACCAAAATTCTTCTTCTACTATGAAAATGTAGACATATTTCTCTACTGTGTAAAACTTTTCAGTGGCATCCATCGCCTGTAGTCATGGTTTAAAAAAAAAAAAAGCTATTATTTCTTTATTTTTTAACGAAATCCTATAGAGCCACTTGGGGAGAAGTCACAGTGTCACATATAGAGTCATGATTCTAGTGTTGGTCTTATGTCCAGGCATCCAGGCCGACTGGATTACTTGCCACTTGGCTGAAGGAACCATACTCTCTCAAGCATAAAGTTACTCCTTTCCTAGACTGGTGCAAGTCAGGCACTATTTATTACTGGCCTGTGATGGGCTAAATATAGAAATTATGACTGCAATTTAGAAGTTTTGATAGCAATTTGACATTGCCATGATATCCAAACACATCAATGAACTGATACTTTACATGTCTTTCGCTATATTTAATTTTTTCTAGCAAATCACTTTAATTGTATTTGACAAAAGCACCAGTCGATGGTAGATTAGACAGTATAACACACACACACACACACACACACACACACACACAGTCCTTCAGTGTAAATATTTTGGGAAGCTCTGACTAAGAAAGTCCTTCTCATGTTTTCTCACCAGACCAGTTTCTCTTCATTCTTGCAAATTCCGTTCAATTCCTCTCTGCAGAGCAGGCTCTCTGCCCACACCCCTATCTCTAGCTGCATTGGCTTTTCCTGTAGAAGGGCAACCCCAAGGCTGGGCAAGTGTGTCACAAGATTGGGTCACTCCATGGAAGAAACAGTCTTATTTATCCTTATCTCTCACAAAGGAACCAATTTGTAAGTATTTGTTGAATTGAATTGAATTGGCTTTGTCTACTCTCAATAAGACATGAGTCGGAATCCTGACTATCCTGGTTTTTTTCTAGCTTTGTGACTGTGGGAGAGTTACTTTATCTCTTTTGCCTCACTTTCCTATAAAATGAGAATGATAATTACATCATAGAGTTATTGTGAGGATAGAATAAACTCACATAATAAAGCTTGACACATAATTGATGCTCAGGAAATGTTGATTGACTTTCTTCTCAGTTCCATTCCTCTTGAAATTTTTGACCATTAGTGCTAATTCGTTTTTTTTAAATTGTGGTAAAATACATATAATGAAATTTACCATCTTAACCATTTTTGAGTGTACAGTTTTATAATACTATTTTCACATTGTTGTGTCACCAATGTTCAACACTCTTTTAATCTGGCGAAACTGAAACTCTGTACCCACTAAACAATAGCTCTCCATCCACCCTTACCAATTCCTGGTAACCACCATCTTACTCTGTTTCTATGAGTTTGACTATTTAACCTCATAAAAGTAGAATCGGACGGTATTTGTCCTTTTGTAACTGACTTATTTTGCTTAGCATAGCATCCTCAAGGCTCCTCTGTGTTGTAGCATGTCAGAATTTCCTTCCTTTTAATGCTGGCTCATAACCTGTAGTGTATATATGCTGCTTGCTTATCCATTCATTTAATGGGCACTCAGGTTGCTTCTGGCTTTTGGCTATTGTGAATAATGCTGCTATGGACATGGGTGTACAAACATCTCTTTGAATCCTTGCTTTCAATTCTTTTGTATATGTAGCCAGAAGTGGAATTGTTGGATCATATGGAAATTCTATTTCTAATTTTTTGAGAATTCATCATACCGTTTTTATAGCAGCTGCATCATTTTAGATTTTTCTTTCTTTTTGAGATGAAATGTCACTCTGTCACCCAGGCTGGAGTGCAGTGGCACAATCTCAGCTCACTGCAACCTCTGCCTCCCTGGTTGAAATGATTCTCCTGCCTCAATCCTGCCCCCTACCCCAAAGTAGCTGGGATTACAGGTGTGTGCCACCACATCCGGATAGGTTTTGTATTTGTAGTAGAGATGATGTTTCACTACGTTGGCCAGGCTGGTCTTGAACTCCTGACCTCAGTTGACTCCTTTATGAGGCTGCAGGAAACAACCATTTGCCTAAGCAAAAATAGGTACAGTACTAACTTATAGTACTGAAAATACTGTGGGGTTTCACCATGTTGGCCAGGCTGTCTTAAACTCCTGATCTCAGTTTATCCACCCACCTTGGCCTCCCAAAGTACTGGGATTACAGGCGTGAGTCACTGTGCCCAGCCATCATTTTAGGTTTTAACTAACACTAGTACCAGTGAGTCTGTATCTAATCCTTTGTATTAGTTTCAACCAAAATTATGTTCCTTCAAAACAAAATGCCAGTAAGATTCGGTTTATATCTATAATACCTGGGTAGATATAAGTTAAGTTTCACCTTGTTAGTACAAAGCTGTAATCTGGTTGCAGTCACTGAAGATAATGTTTTAAATGTTTCTAAAACAAATGTCTGTCTTCAAATATTGGAATGATCTGAGGAGTTACCTGTAAATATCCATTCTTTGTATTGTGTATTTTCACTTCATAATCAAAGCAATGGATTGGAAAGGCAGACACTGGTTTCTCCCATTGGATAGAGAGACGAGTTCCTTCAATCTCTGCTGTGACATTCAGTGGAGGATTTATTTGATCTACATTAGGGAATGAAAGATCAGTGATATTTTCTTAGAATCTGTGATCAGAGCTGATAACTCCAACCCACTCACACTTCTCAAGGCATTTCTGAGATAGGCTTTTTTCAAAAAGGTCTTACCATCAAGTCTTAATCAACTGATCTCCAAGCCACAGGAAGCTGGTGACCTCCCATAATACACTTGTCTTACAGTGCTGAAGAAGAAGAGACCCTTTCTGGAAACTACAAGTATTGCTACTCCAAATGGAATTGAATGCTTGAATCTCTTCCCCACTTATCTCACTGCAAAACTCACCCACCATCCTCTTTTAGTACTCAAGTTGAACCAGGCCCAGAATAAACCTGACCCATGAGAGAACATTTCCCCAGACCTCCCACCAAGCCCTGCCTCTTGCCAGTAGCTATATAGCCCTGAGCAAATCACTTCCCCTTTCTGAGATTCAGTTTTTAATCTCATTTTGTTTACTGTGTCTTTGTTTGTTTGGGAGACCGAGGAGCAGGAAGCTTCAGTTTTCTTTTGCATTGAAAAGAATGGATTGGGCTAAATTTGTCTTCACTTAGGACTCTAATGTCCTTCCCTTGAGATCTCACTTGATTGTCTTATGGTCCCTTGAGATGAGTAGAAATTCTTAGCAAATGTCCTTGTCTTAGGTAATGTGGCTTAGATCTCACAATTAATAGGGCCAAGCTAAGAGTGGGATCCACTGGCTTCAGAGCCTCCTATTCCCTAAGAAGAAAATTCTTAACCAAGAAAGTACTTATTTCTTTTAGTAATCCTAGGAATTAGCCCCAATAAAATGAAAATCGTAAAAGAAAATGAATTCCTGTGGTCTGTACAAGATCATATCCATTTTCATATTAATATTATTTGTTCCTAGGTCTTCCTCAGCATCTTTTATTGCCAATTTTCATGAAAGTGACATTTTTAGTTTACCTTAGAAATACACTACTGGAGAGAATTGCATAACCTCTTTAGTAAGGGCTATGATTCTTTACACAAAGTTATATCCATTGGATATAGATATGTCACAGCCAAATCATACCCTCTAAATAATATTTTAGTATATTTATTAAACCTTTATGCCAGGCACTGTTCTAAGCACTTTATCATTAGCAATACAATTCTCATGAAAACGCAATGGAAGTATTGATTCCTCTCCATTGTTCCAAATAAGAAGATTAGACACAGAGGAATGGTCAGCTCATCCAAGGTCACTCAGTCATTGGTAGAACCAGGATCCAAGTCCAGGCAGTCTGCCCCCACCCCCAACAGCCCATAATAACCAGCCCAGCACTGAAATCTGGAATCTCCATAACCAAGAATGTCATGTGAGAACACTTGATGAGTTTCATGAACAGAACTATCTGAGATGAGGGAGAGTGTCTTCTCTATAGAGAATTGAGCAGACGAAAACATGAATCGAATTTTTAGAGCTGAGAATTGCACACTGAGAGATATTCGAGCTGGAGAACATCCAGGAGATGGGCCAGAACAGTGGGAAATGCAGAGAGAGAGATGTTAGCCTGGAGAAGAAGGGCTTCTGAATGGGAAACCTACTGGAACAGCTAAGAGAGGCCATTCTGTAGGGAAAGGACCCAAACTGTCTGGATTGGCACTAGTCCAAAACAGGACCCAGGGGCAGAAATTCCGCAAACCCTGTCAGAAGTGATGAAAGATTAAATGGTCTCTTTGAAGCAGCTAGTTCACTTTACCTAGTGCAGTGATTCTCAACTGGGGGAAATTTTACCCCCTGAGGGGCATTTGGCAAAGTCTGAAACTTTTTTAAAAATCGTATCTCAGGGGTAGAGGGGCATACTAATGGCATCTAGTGTGAGAAGCCAGAGATGTTGCTAAATATCCTACCATGCCCAAGACAACCCTCCATAACAGAGTTATCCTGTCAAAATCATTGGTGGTGTTGGGATGGAGAACGCTGCCCCAGTGGTTTTCGAACATGGGCCCCATGCTTACCTAGCATCAGAAAAGTAGTAAAACTAGGTGATCTTTATAACCCTTCCCTCCAGTGCTGAGATTCTGAGGTTATTTCAGATTTGGGTTAAGTCCGTCTTACCAATGGTGTGAAGGGCAAACAGCTGATCAAAGGGCTTGATGGCAGTGTGCTTGCTGGAGCCATTAACAAGCACCACAAGCCAGTCACGCCCTCTGCTGTGGATGAAAGTCCTGGGAAACCAGCATGCGATATTTCTCTCCAATATGTCTTTGCTGTATTCTTTGCATTCTTCAGTCCAAGAACCATACCTAAATTGGAACACTCATGAGTTTTATAAGATTGCAGGAAACAACCATTTGCATAAGTAAAAATAGGTTCAGTACTAACCTGTAGTAGAGAAAATACTGCGTGTCCTCAGGGGCATCTGTGCCAACAAGCCAGGTGCAGTGAAGGGAAACTTGGTATGGCCTTAAATGTGAATAATTGTCTGTTGTACTGTTTGTGGTGCAGGTTAAATTTACAACTGAGGTTCCGGGAGACCCTAGGTAGTCAAAAATAAAAAGAACAAAAAATTACCATGGTAGACTCTGAATATCGTGCTTGTTTTGGAACTACAGTGATGTGAACATCTTATTCATCATCAAAAAATAATCATCTTCATATTGATTTTTTCCCTTGAGACAGTCTCACTCTGTCACCCAGGCTGCAGTACAGTGGTGTGATCCCAGCTCACTCCAACCTCTGCCTCCAGGTTGGAGTGATTCTCATGCCTCAGTCTCCTGAGCAGCTAGGATTACAGGTGTACACCACCACACTCAGCTAATTTTTGTATTTGCAGTAGAGCTGAGGTTTCAGCATCATGGCCAGGCTGGTCTTGAACTCTTGACCTCAAGTGATCCACTGGCCTTGGCCTCCTAAAGTGCTGAGATTACAGGCATGAGCCACCATGCCCAGCCGTTATCACATATTTCTAGAAACCTTCTAACCACAAAAGGCCAACTTACTGGAGATAAGGAATTAGAATTATAAAGTCCCCATTTCTGATATTAAAGAGCTTCCCAGCTATTTTGTTTGGGGCTTGGCGGTTGTGTTTCTACAATAAATGTGTGAAAGTTCAAGAGAAGTACAATATATTATCATTTAGACGTTGATGTCCAGCAACTTTGGTGCTCTAATGCCACATTTGTTAATAACTAGCTGTGAGACAGTGCCCCGACTCTCTAGACTCTGTATTTTCAACTGTAAAGAAGGGGGTTGGTACACAAAGGTCTTGAGTGTTTCTTTCCATCATAGAATTATATGATTCATTAGGTTGTATCCAAATGTTTCATGAATTACATAGGTTGCTGCTCAGAAGAAATTAGTTTTGACAACACTGAAAGATAATACCACTACTTTGCAGACTTGACACACATTAGCATGTTTAAGTCCTCTTTAATATACTAGAACTTTAAGAAAACCTTGAATTGGCCAGGCACAGTGCTTATGTCTGTAATCCCAGCACTCTGGGAGGCCAAGGAAGATGGATATCTCTTGAGCGCAGGAGTTCGAGACCAGCCGGGTAACATGGAAAAACCCCATCTGTACAAAAAATAAAACAAAAATTAGCCAGGTGTGGTGGCAGGTGACTGTACTTCCAGCTATTGGAGAGGTTGAGGTGGAAGGATCACTTGAGCTGGGGAGGTCAAGGATGCATGAGCCAAGATCATGCCACTGCATTCCAGCCTGGGCAACAGAGTGAGACTCTGTCTCAAAAAAAAAAAAATAATAATAATAACCAAAAAGAAAACCTTCAAATTTTATTTTATTTTATTATTTATTCTTATTATTTTTGGAAACAGAGTCACTCTGTCTCCCAGACTGGAGTGCAGTGGTGTGATTGGTTCACTGCAACCTCCACCTCCCAGGTTCCAGCAATTCTCTTGCCTCAGCCTCCCTAGTAACTGGGATTACAGGCACGTGCCACCACGTGCAGCTAATTTTTGTATTTTTAGTAGAGATGGGGTTTCACCACGTTGGCCAGGCTGGTCTCAAACTCTTCACCTCAAGTAATCCACCTGCCTTGGCTTCCCAAAGTGCTGGGATTACAGGCGTGAGCCACTGTGCCCGGCCAAGATTTTAAATACAACCTTTTAATGTTTCCTTCATTAAGGATTTCTCAAATTATGTGACTAGAAAGGCTCGTTTTCATTTCAGCCTCTCCTGTTGCTGTATTAACTGTTGGTCTTTAGAATACACTGGGAAACACTGGCCTTGTTGGTGGTTGTTCAGAGAAGAAAACAAGCTCCTACACCGAGGTCAGGAAGGATTGCATCAAAATGAGAGCCTGGAGAGACAGAAGGGGATCTTTTGATCATAGCTTAAATCAGCTGTAGATCATTTTTATCACTGTCAGCCAGTGTCTTTCAAGGAGCAGAGGGAGAAGATGATGAGAGAGAGCCTTTTATTACCGATAGAGAAATTAGAGAAGTTAAAGATGGATTTCTAGAGAAGTTAAAGATGAGGTATTAAAGAAATACCTCAAAGCAAATTGACTTATTCAGTTCATAGTATATATTCATATATTAGGTAGATGCAAAAGTAATTGTGATTTTGGTCATTACTTTTGCACCAACCTAACATATATTTGTCCATGCACCAAAGGACCAGCAAGTTCATGCCCCAAATACAGTTTACAGATTCTGAAGACTCTTTGTCTTGTAATTCTCATCCAAGGAATCATTTTAGGTGGATTCAAAACAGAAATAATTTTTATTAGTGTCATCCTGTTTTAGAGTGCTCAGAGGATAATTAGAATTATAGAAATGTAAATGGCAAAGTGCCTCATAGGTAAAATCCAGTTATTAATTATAGAAAGGGGGAATAGTGGTTTGATGTAAAGCACATAAAATAACCCATCTCTGTGCTCTTTTATCTACCTTGGATTAGTTTCTGTACTTGGAATCAAGCCCATGCAAATTGGCTGGTATGTGGTCTAGACAAGTTATAACAAGTAAATTGGGCCAGATATGGTGGCTTACATCTGTAACCCCAGCAATTTGGGAGGCTGAGGCAGGTGGATAGCTTGAGGCCAGGAGTTTGAGACCAGCCTGGCCAACAGGGCAAAACCCCATCTCTAAAATAATAATAATACAAAAATTAGTCTGCCGTAGAGCCGCATGCCTATAATCCCAGCTACTTGGGAGGCTGAGATATGAGAACCGCTTGAACCTGGGAGGCAGAGGTTGCAGTGAGTTGAGAACACACCACTGCACTTCAGCCTGGGTGACAGAGTGAGACTCTCTCAAAAAAAAAAAAAAAAAAGTAAATGGGAAGATCTTTATGATTCTGTTTTAAGTCACCAACACAATTCAGGAGGCATGGTCTTTTCATCTGGTGATATGACAAGATAATCATTTGAACATTACCTATGAGCTCGATTAACCAAGACAATTGTTATTGGGTGCAACCACATATCCCAGAACTTGGTAGCCTGCTTTTCCTCTTTTCTCTCCCCTATTGTGTGTGCACACTTAAGTGTTTGATCAGAAGTATTACTGATTCTAAGTATCAGAAACACCAGCTTTCCACTGGAGACCAGTGCAGAGACAGTGGATATTTCTGCAAGAATGTGCCGAATGGAATTCAGTTGGTTATACGAAGTGGCAGCAGCCTTGGTTAGGATGTTGCTGATATGGGAGAGTACTTGATAAGAACAGGTGACTGACTAAAGAAAAGTGAGTTAGTGTTAATTTTTCTACTTTTCCGTAGTTTCAAAGTCCAAAACATACGCACTGGACATTTGGAGGTTCGCTTTACCTGGTGGAGCATGAACTTCAGCAGAAACCCAGCTGCTGGCCAGGAATGAATGGTCATTCTGCAGAATGGTCCGCACACTTGCTGAAAAGCCTTGGTGGAGGATGGTTACACAGTTGCTTTCAGTGATGCTGGTTTCATACTAAAAATAAAACCCACAAGTCATGATACATAAAAGAGAACTAGCCTTAGGAGAGCTGTTTTAATCACAGCTGCATTTTCTTCCACTTTTTAAATGACGAGGAAAATTCAATGAAACAGTTTTGCTAAAAAAAAAAAAAAAGTCAAAACCATTGTAATAACAACAGAGTAATTTCTCAACAACACATGAACACATTATTCTTATAAATACAAATAAAATATTACAGTTAAACTCAAGTTTTCCTTGACCACCGTCTCCCCAGAGGTCAACAACGTTTGACAGAAAATTCTCTAGAATTCCATATTGACTGAAAAATAGTTAATATGAATCACTGCTCCTTTTGTTTGAATGTACTGCACACCTAATATGCAGCAGGTGCCAGAATGTAGCCCCGAGGTAAAACCGAGGCTCTGAGAAGCTAAGTGACCTGTCCCAGGTTGCAAAGGCAGGAAGTGGATAAACTAGGATTCGAATTTGGTTTCCCTGACTCTCTACTCACCTGCCCGCTTCTTGTTTTACTGGACTACTTTCCCCTGTTCTGTTGTAATTTTAGGGGAAACAGAAAACCAGTATCCGATCCATTGTGCCTAAAATGTTACTAAACATTCTTCCTTAAGGGAAAGAATCATCCAAAAGTTAAAATATTCTGCAATGCTGTGTAATACTGAAAAATATACCCAGCGCTAGCTCACAGGCATTATTACAGAGACAGTATTCTACTGGTAACATAACAAAGAGCCTATCAGTAGTTTTCTTTTTCTTTTCTAATCTAAAATTTCATTTGATAAAGAAAATGCAGTCAAAATATGTATTTATTCTCAGTATGGATATCCATTAGAATAAACACTTACATCATCTTCTTTTGGAGCATTTATTTTCACTTGATATTCTAGATTAACATTCCTTTGCTCTTGATCAGGATTTGGTTCCCAGTGTAAAAGAACTTGAGCCAAACCAGTAACTTTAATGGTAAAATTGACAGGTGGGAGAAGTGAAACTGTTGATTCAAAGAAGAAAGAACACGACGTTCAACTGGATATAGGCAGCACTTTTAAAACTTTTTGAATATTTGTTGCCCTGCAGATGCTGACCTGGACCTGCCAGCACCACAGACACAGTTGTTCTGCTGTGCCTGAACACCGGGGCAAAGAGAGAGTGGCTATTTTTACCCAAGTAGCTGGGACTACAGGCGCAAGCGACCACGCTGGGCTAATTTTTTTTTTTTTAAGTAGAGACAGGGTTTCACCATGTTGACCAGGCTGGTCGTGAACTCCTGACCACAAGTGATCTGCCCGCCTCAGCCTCTCAAAATGCTGGGATTACAGGCATGAGCCACGATGCCCAGCCTACAAGCGGTTTCTATAAAACTGTTTTTAACTTATCTTTTTTATGTTGCCCAGGTGTTTACCTATAATATCTATATTTTTATTGCAATATGACCATGTTACTGTATCACTATTCACTATAACCATACTTTTCAAACTGAGGGTCATTATCCATTAACAGGCAATGATAACAGTGTATTAGTTTCTGATCAGAATTTTTGTTTTAATGATGTGGGAGAAAAATAGAATAGAAAATATTGGTGTGCATCAAACATAATAAGAGCTATTTCATGTATCCCTTGTTTCCACTACATAAAGGTAGTTAGACATATATATTTGTGTGTGTGCTGGTACATAATGTAAAAGTGCACTTACCTCTTATGATGAGTCACAGACAAAAATATTTGCAAGCAAACTTACTTAAATAGGCCTCTACACAAAGAAAAGCTTTCTTCCCCCTTCATGAACCACTTTCTGACTTGCTTTCAAAATATAAGCTTTTGTTTAATTACAAAATCACTATCTGTTCTTTGAAGAAATATTGGAAAGCACAGGTAAGCACAAAGAAGAAAATAAAAATTTTAAAATAATCATACCACTAAGAATGGCATTAACATATGATATATTCACTATGATTTTTCTGAGCCTATATTTATGCAATTTTTATTTATTTTTATTTACTACAATTAGGACAATATTGTGCACACAATTACCAAATCTTCTTTCATTCATTTATTAAGTAATCAGGATTTATCCAGTGACCTTAACAACCTTCCACACCTCTATATCCACATTTACCACATGAGGATTTTTAGAGCTCTGTCTGTATGGCACTGTCCCTTATAGTGGTCACTGGCAACTTGTGGCTATTAAAATTTTAATTAGTTAATTAATTAATTTTGAGATAAAGTCTCACTCTGTCACCCAGGCTGGAGAGCAGTGGTGCAATTTCAGTTCACTGCAACCTCTCCTCTCAGTTTAAGCTATTCTGTTGCCTCACCTTCCCGAGTAGCTGAGATTAGTCATGTGCCACCACACCTGACTATTTCTGTATTTTTAGTAGAGATGGGGTTTCCCCGTGTTAGCCAGGCTGGTCTCAAACTCCTGACTTCAAGTGATCCACCTGCCTCGGCCTCCTGAAGTGCTGGGATTACAGGTGTGAGCCACTGTGTCTGGCCTAAATTAATTTAAATTAATTACCTTAGTTGCGCTATCCATATGTCAAGGGCTCAGTAATCATGTATGGCGAGTGGCTACTGCCTTGGACATTACAGAGATAGAACATCATCATTACCATAGATAGTTCTGTTGACAATGCTAGATTTGGACCATATGATGGTTTTCCTTAAACTCAGTCATCACACCAAATACATACATCAACAAATTTCAGGACAAAATGCAGTGGAAGTTTCTTAATGTTTGGTTATGAATCCTGCTAACTATTCCTTTGTGTGGGAAGACTTTCCAAATGCGGCCACTGGCACAAGCTTTATTCCATGGTGCCCAGACACCCACACTGGGAGTTTGATTTCTCACTGTAGCATAACATTTGCATTTCAACCAACATTAGTTTCTTAATATATAGCATGTTTAAAGCATCTGTCTTCTGATGGGATAAATATTGTCTCTTACAAAAATCCATATATAATGTTCTAATTGACAGTTTAAGAGAAAATACTATCTTTTTACTAACATACTTTTAAAAATAAACATTATTGAATTGAATAGAAGGTCCTTACTCTTTTCATCAGGAAATAAGTCAGCTTGCAGTATCTCAGTGGCCCCTAAAAGAATCAGTAATATAGGTGCCATGATGATCATATCCTACAGAAAACAAGGGAGATAAAAAATCATCTTGTTGGTATTTTTAAGAAAAACTGATAGCTACTTTCTAACATAAAATATAGTCATTTGAGCATTCAACAAACATTAATGCATATTTGTTATGTGTTAGAAATACAAACATGATGAAATCTTGGATTTTGCCCTTCCAATGTAGATTCACAGCCTGAAAGACAGAATGAAACATAAATTGATAAATGTAAACGTGTTGAAAAACTGCCCCAACAAAGGTGTGTATAGGGGTACAATAGAAGCAGAGACTTCTGATTTGCCATCTAAAATCTAGAGTTCTTGACACACACTAAGGGGAAAAGACAGTCCTGGTAAAACCCAAGGTGACTTCAAAGCTGGAAGAGAAGAAAACAAACAGGAGGGGATTGTTTTTCGGCAAGAGACAAGAGCAGATCTCTGAACAGTAGAAGTTCTAGCATAGTCAGTAAAAGAAATAAACAACTTTACCATTTTCACTATGAGGATTTAAATATGAGCCAACATGACAGGAAACTTTCCTCTAAAACAATTTGTAGCCTAAGAAAGAGAACTTTGTATCACCAATCCAGAAGCAACTTGTAGTACTTTGACTTTGAGGAGGCTTTTTTTTTTTTTTGGTACCCAAATGGGAGCAGGTCACAAAAGAAATGAAAAACATAGTGATGGACCTGGGGAAAATAAAGAGAATATGTCTACCTCCTTGAAACAATTGGGCAATGAGAAGAAATCTAGAGCAGCAAATGTGATAAACAACCCAGTGTGAACACGCACAAAAGTCTCAGCATCCTGTTCTACACATCAAAAAGGAGAATGGGTGATTTCTTTCTGGGAATTGTAGATGACAAATCTTGAGTTTTTCTTCTGCACATTTTGAAAGGCATATTTCGTAAGAACTTACATTTAAAGGACAAATAACACTCATGGCTTCCCACCGTGTTGCCCTCACTTTGACACAACAGTTCTTCCTACTCTCTTACCACGTGCTCCCCCCTGAGATTTGGTACCAGGCACATGTGGCTGTTATATAGGACAGAAATCCCTTCCACGGACATTATTCCTACTCATGAAGGAAAGGAGTCTGAAAAGTGAAATAATTTGCCAAAGATCAAACCGCAGTTAAGTAATGGAGCCTAGACCCAATCTCTGATCTTCCAACAGCAAAACCTATGCTCCGTCAACTTTATAGTACCAATTACAATGATTTATAATTTCAGTTAAAAAATTTATTTACGTGGCTTGATATTTTCCAAATATAATTCCAGTAGAACCATAGGAGAGACCTGGGCTAAATGAATACCTCCAAGAAATAGCACAGAACACTCTTAACTTCATTATTACTTCTTAAATTATTACTTAAGTTACTACTGTTACTGCTGAACTTACCAATGAAATTGGTAAAGTGCCACAACAGCAGGAAAGAATTGGCATATAAATCACTCAATTCCTTTTCAAATAAACTTAAGTATTGCTAATCAGAAATGTGCCAGTTTTGATTTTAAAATGCTGTTCCTTTTTTCTCCGAGGATTTCACACCATGTAGAAAATTAAAAAAAAAAAAGATGATGACAACAATAGCAGGTACTCTATAACTTTTAAAACATTTTCAACAAGTTAGAATTTTAATGAATTAAGGGAAAACACTAGTAATCTACTAAGCCTGAGAAGCAAAGGTAAAAATTCCTTAACAACAGCAATAAAGATAGCTTCCTCTTGAAGTTATGAAGGTGATGTCTTGAAATGTCAGCATTTCCTGAAATACTAAATATGATCTCATTTTGCACTAATTTTCAATAATAGAAATTCTAGGTCAGAAAAAACTGCAAAATTAATATTCCTTTGTGATTTATACTGACTGGCAAAGTAGAACTATGTTAGAAGAGTACTTGTAAAAACAATAAACATCTATTTATCCTTTGCAATTAAACTGTTGAAGTAAGTAAAACTGTTGAATATCTCAGTGAGGGAGATAATTGAATATTTTTTATAAGCAAGCACTCTCTCCTAGAATTTGTCATGTTTTCTGATTTTATAGCTGCTAAGAATATAATTGTTTTTTAAATTTGATCATTCAAAAAAATTTTTATTGTTAATTTTTGGCCATAAATAGACAACTTTTTCATGTTTCATTGTTATATTTTACATTTAAAAAGAGATGTTTTTGAAAAAAATCAGTTTTCCTATAGACAGTACAAGGTACTCAATTAGGAGTCTAAATGTTACCAAGAATGACAGTTTTTTTGTGAGCCAGACAAAGGTTATATAAGGTCGCGTATTACTAGAATTTCAGGATTTGATACCATGTTTTCTACAATTATGCTCACTCTCTGTGGGCCCTTAATACTTCTGGTCCCTGCAAAAAACAAACAAACAAACAAAACAACCCAAATCTCTTCAGGCCATTTATTTAATCCAAAGATACACTGTTATGTAGACATCAACTGGGTCATATTTCACTATACAAGAATAGAGCTACTTCATTAGCTTAGATGTATATGTTGACAATATGTTCAACTCATTCTTCTCATGGCTACCAATTAAAATGTAGCAGAAAACCATTAAATTGTTAAAATAAGATGCAAACTAAGCAGAACGAAGCAACTATATAGGTTGCTTATTTACGATCATCAGGAATACCTGCTCAATCTCTAAGAGAAATCATTATCTACTTGTTCATATAACATTTCATTGAGTCAATCTAAAATTCCTCGAGTGCTCTCTGAGAATCTAGTTTCTCATAGGTGTTACATTTTTTTGAAATGTTGGAGAAAAAGCAACCACAATCTCCTTTCCTATATGTGTTTCTAGAAAGTTGGGTAAAATTTTGACAATTAGCAGTGGATTTCCCCAGCGTTCTCGAGAACTGGTTAAATTCCACTGAAGTTCAGACTTACGAATAGTTTCCCCTCTTTTTTTTCCAACTTATTTTTCTGCCTGGGGCGTTTGTTTTATAACCAAAGTTATACTGGCATCCCTGTTTTTAAAACCTTTTTGAGTCAACTCTAGTGACACCTAATTCCAGACTCAACCTTAGTGGCAGAGATTGTATAGCAACTGAGAGGATTCATGTTCTGTTAGGCTTTTAAATATAAAGAGTTTACTTTCTCTTTTATCCTGTACAGTATAAACAGCAATAAAAGTTATTTCTTGGAGGATGAAAAATAAATAAACCAAGGTATATACTGCGAAAGACATGTTTACCTAGGTATATTGCATTATACCCCAATGAAAAACTACACATTTCTAAAGATATAAATGAATAATAAGGACCACTTATCATCCATGCATTTTTTTTTACTACTACTGTACTTTTGATTAAATTTCTGAAATGGTCCTAAAATATAACTCATGAGTTCAGATTGTGGCCATAGACATAAAATTTTGTCAGTCCAAGTTGAAATGGTGTTGCCACCTTGAGTATTTGGAAAAATAGAAGAAGGAGTTTGCTACAATTTACCCAATGGTTGGCCAGGTGTGCTGGCTCATGCCTGTAATCCCAGCACTTTGGAAGGCTGAGGTGGGTGGATCACTAGGTCAGGAGTTCAAAACCAGGCAGGCCAACATGATGAAATCCCATCTCTACTAAAAAATACAAAAATTAGCCCAGTGCAGTGGCAGGCACCTGTAATCCCATCTACTAGGGAGGCTGAGGCAGGAGAATCACTTGAATCCTGAAGACAGAGGTTGCAGTGAGCTGAGATTGCACTATTGCAATCTAGCCTGAACAACAGAGTGAGACACTGTCTCAAAAAAAAAAAAAAGAAAAAAAGAAATACACACACACACACACACACACACACACACACATCCCAATGGCAATTTCCTTCCAATTGCACATGGTGCAATTTGTCATCCCACATCCATGCTCCTGGCCGTACCTGTCTACAGACAATCCTCTTGTTCCAATCAATACTCAACGGTAGATGGCGAGGATCGTGTCTGTCGTGTCTATGCTCATGGCTGCAACCCCACCATCTAGCACAGCATCAGGCACAGGACTGATGCTCAATGTGCCAGGCCCTGTGTGGAACAGAAGCAAATTAGTGCACAGCCCTAATGTGCGAAGTGTGGTGGAACCTAAGGAGGAACAAGTTAGGTCAGGAGTGCGGCAGGCTGGGGAGTGTGTAACAAGCCTGGCCCACTTTTGGTACCTTGCCTAAAAATTTCCCATGCAGTGTTTCAAGTAATATAAACAAATGAGGTGATTTGACTTCTAAAACTTTATTATCCTTGGAAATGCAAACTTTTAACGAATAGCTACGTAGATGAATTTCTTTTTCAATAACCATGAAAGAGGACATAGTCACTTAAAAGAGAAATCATACCAGGTAATGAAATGTTCAGTGTGATAATTCATTAGACTAAGTATTAAGCATATTATTCAACATGGCTATAAAAGCACCATCACTTTTCATGTGCGTATTAATTTTAGGCTCATGGGTATTAAAAGATTTTAATTTTTCTTCTCTCTGTATCTCCTTTTTTCTACTTTTATTGGGGGTTCCATTTCATCCTTTTCTGTCTGTGGAAATATGCTTACCTTGCTTTAGGTTAAATACATTAGTGAACACAACACCAAGTGAAATATTTCAGAAAATTTGTGTAAATTTTGTATAAGATGAAACATTCTTGGAAATTCAAGATCCTCTACCAGAAAGAAAAAGCAGAACGCCTCCTTCAGTTAGATAAAGTGCCATTGTCTACTTTTTGTTGTTGTTTCTTTATTGGTAGATTTCTTGCTTAACTCTGAAACTTCCTAAGATATATTATTAAACCCTATACCCTATTTTGGAAACATTTATTTTCTAAGAAATCCTGGCAGAATATATGTTCTCATTTTAGTTGCATAAATTATCTGGAGTGGTGCAAAACAAATGTCTTATATTTATATTAGAATTAACAAAACCATAGGTGTTTTTTTAATATGAGTCACCTTGCCACGGGCTTGTACATCTCAGTTACTGAGCCAAAACACAAGAATGGAATCAACATGACCTGCCTAATAATGCAAGTTTAATAGCACCATTATTAGTTCTGTCCCTGCTATTAATAATAGAATTATAAGGAGTTTTGTTTCCCCTTTTTGTTATTGAAAAGTTTGCCATATATTTAGAAGTCATTGTTTCTCACTTTTCCTAACCCCCCTCCCGACCCTGGGTGTAGTGAAATTATTAGGAGGTGGAGCACAGGGTACTGTAAGAACCTATGTCATAGAAAAAAGATATTTATTTGCTTACTCTGTGGTGAGTGAAGCATTTGATTCCCACTTACTGAGAAGTGCGGTGGCCATGCGATCAGAAGCAGCGGCAGGGCATTGAGAATGAACCTTATCTCTGGATGCACTTTTTAACTTAGAGGCGGTTCTTCACTCTTTCATCATCACAGCTGTAATGGTTAAAAACTCTCAGGCAGCTTCCTTTACGATGGGATGGCAACACGTTTTCTCTAAGCAAATATGGAGGAGGATTTGTACAGAGCAACTGTGCAGGAGCCAAACTGGAACTCCCAATAACCAGACTGCTGTCAAATGAAAGAATCTCTCTTGTCCAGATAGCCATTATCTGATAACTGTCTCGTCTGCATTTTCGCTCTCTTTCAGAGCTGGTTTGCTATCTTCAGGAGTTGGAATTAACTTTTACTCATGGTGACAAGGTAATCAAATTTTCTATGGGTACTCTAAAGCTTTGCATTTCTGTTTTATTTATGTGCTTTGTTTGGCTAGAGTAGTTACTGTGTCTCTATCCTTTATGCAACACTGACACATGATTTGATAGAAAATAGGGCCTGAGGAGCACCCTCTCCCTACTCACAAGGCAATAACAGCAGTTCTCAGCCCTTAGAGAATGCCCTTAGCTCTTCTCTGCTTTGTGAGCAGGTCTGGTACTCTCAAGTAAATCTATGTGGGGGATGTGTTTCTGGGTGTGATAAATTGTTAGTGTCTGTCACCTCAGATCATCCTACACAAATTGTAGCAATGGCATTGTTGGTCTGTGGGTGCACCCAAGACCACCTTCCTCACATCACACCCATTGTAGCACCCATCTGTCTTCAGAATGCTTCAATTTCAGCAAACCGACTTGGGTTTTCCTGTCTTTTGTACCATTTCTGTTTGATTCGTTCTGGGAAATTTAGAGGTAATCGACTACAAAGCTGACTTTAGAACAAAATTTGGCTTAGAGTGTGAATAGATAAGAATAGTGCTTATTGTATGACCCAAGGCAGAGAGTAGTAGTTGCCTTTGGAAGGAGACCTTCAGTCTTAGCCCAAGGGATTCAGGATTCCCTGTCTCCTTAGCAGCCAGTTGGGAGACTGTCAGAGCAGATGCAGAAAGATGGTTGCCCTGGTTAGATCAGTGGTTCTGTTTGTGAGATGATAGACGGGCCTCCTGGAGGAAATTTCTGAAAGGCTCGGTGTAGGAGCTGTACAAGTACAATCAGTGTGTGTGTGCTTGGACTTCCCAAGGTGACCATTTTAGCAGTTGCCAAAATGAAACTGGCACAATTATTATCAGGTTGAAATTGTCAGACCTGAAAATGTGATTTTTCTGGGGAAAGGGGAAGTAAAACAAAGAACAGAGAGAGAGAGAGATCCATTTATTTGCTAAGAGGCACCCAGAAAAGTTTAGACATAGTATCAACCATGTGGCCTACTTTTTGAGGTCCTGCACATCTATTTATACATGTAGCATATTTGTCACTAATGAAGCCTTTAAAAATACTTGTTAATCATTGTGAGGAGAGTACTTTCTGGATTAAAAGATTGCTTTAATGGTCTCTCCCTCTCTCTCTCTCTCTCTCTCTATCTATCTATCTATCTATCTATATATATATGTATATATATATATATAAAATTTGTTTTTTTTTTTTTTTTAGACCGAGTCTCCCTGTCACCCAGGCTAGAGTGCAGTGGCACAATCTTTGCTTACTGCAACCTCTGCCTTTCAGGTTCAAGTGATTCTCCTTCCTCAGCCTCCCAAGTAGCAGGGATTACAGACATCCACCACCATGCCCCACTAATAGTTGTATTTTTAGTAGAGACAGGATTTCACCATGTTGGCCAGGCTGGTGTCGAATTCCTGACCTCAAGTGATCCACCTGCCTCAGCCTCCCAAAGTTCTGGGATTACAGGCATGAACCACCACACAATGGTGGTCATGGTCTCTATATTTCTTACATTCATTTACTCAAATATTCATTGAAGGTACCTATGCACTATGCTAGGCATGGTGAAGGGTATAAAGAAAATTAGATCTGGCTACTCCTTCCATACTGCCTTCCTGGGTATATGATCTATAATTAACTACACCAATGAAAACAAGCAAGCAAACAAAACAAACACATGCTCATACAGAAACATTGTCTCTATGTATCCATATAAGTACAAAGGACAGTGAGAGACAGGGACTTGTTTGTTAATGGCAATAATTTCATTCTTTATAATAAAATATAAATGTCCAAAGAGAGTATAATAGAACATGCTGGAAGAATTCACAAAAATAGTTTTTTAAAAAGTGAAATCAAATGTGTCTGCATCCCTTAAGCAAAACAATGTGAGTTTAGCAAATAGAAATATGAATAGTAATAATACGAAAATCAGGGTTAAGTGGCTGCACCATGAACTCTGGTTAAAGGAGCTTCTTAAAGATAACAACTCCTAGAACTTGATTCCATGGAAATAACGAAAACTGTACATCAAGATTTATATAAAAGAGAACAAAATTCACTGTAGCTTTACTTGGAATAGTAAAAGTAATATAGGAATGGTGAAGAGAAATATGTAACTGCTCAAGGTTGAAATATGTGATGTGGATGTTAAAAGGAATATTAAGAACTTTATTTTTCTTTTGAGACAGGGTCTCGCTCTGTCACCCAGTCTGGAGTACAGTGGCAGGATCTCAGCTGACTGCAATCTCTGCCTCCTGGATTCAAGTGACTCTCATGCCTCAGCCACCAGAGTAGCTGGGATTACAGGCATGTGCTACCATGCCAACTACTTTTTGTATTTTTAGTAGAGACAGGGTTTCACCATGTTGGCCAGGGTGGTCTCAAACTCCTAGCCTCATGTGATCCTCCCACCTTGGCCTCCAAAAATTCTGGGAATTTAGGCATGAGCCAATCAAGAACTTTTAATAACATGGGGTATTATGAAAAAATTAGGTAAAACAACAGGAGGGTATAAACACATGTAATTTTTTTTTTACAGTCTTATTTTTGGTCAGAAGATCCCAGCACTTTGGGAGGCCAAGGTGGGCAGATGACCTGAGGTCAGGAGTTTAAGACCAGTCTGGCTAACATGATGAAACCCCATCTCTACTAAAAAATACAAAAATTAGCCAGGTGTGGTGGTGGGTGCCTGTAATCCCAGCTACTCAGGAGACTGAGTCAGGAGAATAGCTTGAACCTGGGAGATGGAGGTTGCAGTGAGCTGAGACAGTGCCACTGCATTCTAGCCTGGACAACAGAGCAAAACTCTATCTAAAATAAAGTAAAACAAAAATAAGGGAAGTCAAAAGACAAGCCACAACATGGGAAAAATATTTGCAAATATATATCTGACAAGGAACTTTTATTTAGAATATGTCAAAAACTCTTACAACCAAACAATGAAAAGAAAAATAACCCAGTATAGCCCAGGAGCTCGAGGCTACAGTGAGTCATGTTCATGCGACTGTATTCCAGTCTGGGTGACAGAGCAAGACCCTGTCTGAAAGAAAGAAAGAAAAATAAAAAGAAAGGAGTAAAACAACCCAGTTTAAATATGAGATAAAGAATTTGAACAGACATATCTCCAGAGAAGATGTACCAACAGCCAAGATGCATAGGAACATCTGCTCAATACCATTGGCCATTGGAAATGCAAATTAAAATCACACTGACAGACCTCTTCACACCCACTCCAATGGCTGAAATGAAAAGGACAATAACAAGTGTTCATGAAGATGTGGAAAAACTGGAACCCTCATACACTGTTGCTAGAGAGGTAAAGTGAGGCAGCCAATTTGGAAATAGCCTGGCAGTTCCTCAAAAGGTTAAATATGGAGTTTCCATACTTCCCAGCAATTCCATTCCTAGGCAAATACCCACCTGAGAGAATTAAAATCATGCGTCTACATAAAAATTTGTATGTGGATATTCACAGAAGAATTAGTTGCAATAGCCAAAGAGTGAAAACAACCCAAATGTCCAGCAACGAATGAATGGATAAATAATAGGTGGTGTATCCATGCAATGAAATATTATTCAGTCATCAAGAGAAGCACTGATACTACAACATGGATGAACCTTGAACACATCAAGCTAAGTAAAAGAAGTCAGTCACGAAAGATCACACATTGCATAATTCCACTTATATGAAATGTCCAGAATAAGCAAAATCTATAGAGATAGAAAATGGATTAATGGTTGCCTAGGACTTTTGGGGGATGAGGGAGTTTGGGAAAAATGGGAAGTTACTACTAATAGGTGTGAGATTTTCTTCCGGGATAATAAAACTATTTTAAATTGATTACAGTGATTGTTGCCAACTCTGAAAATATGTTAAAACCATTGACTTGTATACTTTAAATTAGTGAATTTTATGATATGTAAGTTACCTCTCAATAAAACTGTCATTAAAAAAATACCCTAACAGGATTAGATGCCCTAACAGGATTGAGACAGAATTCTAGATAGTCAGAAAAATTCTAGTGTAAAATCAGTCTATGGATTTATCAGGTGTAGGTAAAATTAAAAGCATGTCTTTATTCAATAAAGAATTTCAGTAGCTTAAGCTTTTTTCAGTTCTTTAGTTAGAGACCAGTTCTTTGCTCTGAAAATCAGGAAAATCAACCAGAATGTGTAAAAACAATAGCAAAAACCATATAATTAAACTTATTTTGTTAATGTAGGTTAATGTTCCATTTCAGTTAAAAGAGAAACTACCATGTTCCTGGGACTGTCAATTACCTTATGCACATGATCATATCATAGCCCTATAAACGTATTTTACAGATGAGTATACTGAGGCTTAGATAATTTACATAGCACAGACTCTTTGTGATGCTCTCCAAATTCAGATTGCCTAGAATGGCAAAACCTTAATTCTATGATTGTTGTAATTATTATTTTCGAAAAACCAGTGTTAAAAAGTGTTTAACTTGTACTATCTGAGTTGACAGTGGTGGGTGGAGAGTCCCTCTTGAGAACCTCCTGATTTTCAGAGTAGTCTGAATGTCACCTTATTTGGGAAGATCAGTCTCTCTTGTCTCTCCTTCAAGTGTGCATTAAACTGCTGCTTGTATGTGTCTATTTAACTTTTATTTTTTGAGGTGTCTCCCAGGCTGGAATGCAGTGGTGTGATCATGACTCACTGAAACTCAACCTCCTTGGCTCAAGTGATCCTCTTGCTTCAGCCTCCCAGGTAGCTGGGACTACAGGCACACATCACCATGCCAGGCTAATTTTTGTATTTTATGTAGAGACAAGCTTTCGCCATGTTATCCAGGCTGGTATTGAACTCCTACACTCAAGCGATAAACCCGAGTTGGCCTCCCAAACTGCTGAGATTACAGGCATGAACCATCATGCCTGGCCTCATTTAAATTTGATACCATACCAAATACTATGTTTATATCTCTGTCTCCACCACAGAGATGGCCAGGTGCAAGTCTCATATCTCTGATCTGAATGTAGATTAGACAATAGGTCTTTATTTTATTGAGGTTGGTTTTGCCAGAATTCATCCTGGTATCCAGCACACAGAGTAGGTTCTTGTGCTTTAAGGAAAGAGAGTTTCTGTTCTTGTAAAAGAGAATTCCATTTGAACCTATATTTTAAAGGTAAAACATTCAATGGAGAACATCACAAGGAAGCTGAATTAGGCTTCTCTTGATTCTGATCTGAGGCTGCTGATAATTCAGAATTTTGAAGGTGATTATTCTCAGTCTTTCCCTTGGGACTTCATTCTTTTAACTATTATTGAAGTCCTATCTTTTAAAATTAATGACCCGCTATGACATTTCAGAGCAGCTAAAATTGATTTGTCTATTTACTTACCTCTTTTAAATGTAAAATAAAATTGAATTTGTGTGTAAAATCCCCCAGCACCAATGAAAATTGCAATTCTACATTTGCTGAGAAATATCTTTATTTGTCCTCTGGGAGATCTTAAACTTTAGTTGCCTTCTATTAAACTTTTATGAGAACAAAACTAGCGAATGACTTTTTCTCCAAACAGGTACTTTTTGTTGTTTCAGAGAAAGAACACATTCTTGAAACAGAACTTGTTCTTTTAAGCAAATTACTCAGTGTCACTTACAATGAAAAGTGAGGGTGGAGAAGGTGTGAGAAGAAATTGCAGAATATTAAAATTAGATTATATGTATGTTTTTATTTGACTTGTCCAAATATTGCCTCAAATATCTCTCCCAAGAGGCCTAAAGTGCGATAATTTAAGCTTTTTTGCAGAGACAGAGTCTCATTATGTTGCCTAGGTTGGTCTCAAACTCCTGGGCTCAAATGATCCTCCTGCCTCGGTCTCCTTAAATGCTAGGATTATAGGTGTGAGTCTCTGTGTGCAGCCTAATTTATATTTTTATGGAAAGCATTATTTTGCCTTCACTGTCCTATTTTATTTATTTATTTTTGAGATGAAATCTTGCTGGGTCACTGACACTGGAGTGCAGTGGTACAATTATGGCTCACTGCAGCCTCAATCTCCTGGGCTCAAGTGATCCTCCCACCTTAACTTCCCAAGGAGTTGGAACAATAGACTTGTGCCACCACACCTGGATGATTTTTTTAAAAATCTATTTTTAGTAGAGACAAGATCTGGCTATGTTGCCTGAGCTAGTCTCTAATTCTAGCTCAGGTGATCCTCCCACTGTGGCTTCCAAAGTGCTGGAATTGCAGGTGTGAGCTACTGTACTCAGCCTAATTCATATTTTTATGGAAAGCATTATTCTTCCTTCTCTGTCATATTGTAAAATGCAAGTGCTTTGGGAACAATGATATATTAGGGAAGGCTGATGTGGAGGAGACAGTCTTGAAGTGAGTGCTGGTGGGCAGAGGCATACTCCATCAGAAAGGTCTCACCCTGCTATCTGATGGGTCTACCTCTACTCAGTTTTGGGTTTTCATTTGAAATCGAACTACCTGTGGCTCATGCCTGTAATCCCAGCACTTTAGTAGGAGGCTGAGGCAGGTGGATCACCTGAGGTCAGAAGTTCCAGACCAGCCTGACCAACATGGTGAAACCTAATCGCTACTAAAAATATTTTAGAGGGGCGTGGTGGTGGGCGCCTGTAATCCCAGCTACTTTGGAGGCTGACACAGGAGAAACGGTTTAATTCAGGAGGTGGAGGTTGCAGTGAGCTGAGATTGCACCACTGCACTCCAGCCTGGGTGACAGAATGAGACTCCATCTTAAAAAGAAAAGAAGTAAAATAAAAAAATAAAAGGAAAAAATGAAACTGAACTACTTGCCTAAAACCTAGAAGGGGAAGTGGAAAACAGACAAAGTATTCAGCATTGAAGTGGATGCAGTTAATGGTAAGTCGAGCCATCAATTCTTTCTGACATCATTTTTCTCGATAGTCCTATTATCTTTTCATCCACTAGTTAGTAAAGTACAGGCTTGGAGGTTGTGGTAAGGCAGCCCTGTGGACCCATTTTAGACTTCTGACCTCCAGGACTATAAGATGATACACTAATGTGGTTTTAAGCCATGAAGTTGGTCCTAATTTGTCACAGCAGCCATAGGAAATGAATGCAGGGGTCAACAGTGATTTCCTCTTTTCCTCACGTCTCACTCCATCCTCATACCTTCCAGTTTGACTCTGGTATCCACTCACGTCTCTTCCCCGCTGTGACAACGTCCTGACCCACCCTCCTGGGCACAACTGTCCCAGCCTCTTGCCTGGGCTCTCCAACCCATTTTCATGCTGCAGCCTGCCTAATTGCAGGAAAGCACAAATATGTTTATGAAAAGCCCTGCTTTGAAAAACCTTTAATGTCTTACTATTATCATTAAAATTAAATCCAAATGTCATCCTGAGAAGCACCCAGCACTACATGCTCTATCTAGTCTCTGCCTGCTTCTCCAGCCTTATCAGTGTTCAATGATGGTTTTGAGGCAGAATTGCCTGGGTTCAAATTCTGCTTGTGCCACTTACTTTCTCTAGGATCTTATATAAATAAACCTCTCTGTGCTTCAGTTTTCTTTTCTATAAAGTACCTAATTGGGTGAAGATTAAATGAGTTAATCCAAATAAAATGCCTAGCACTGTCCTAAACAAAATGTAATTGGTAGGCAGCCTTATTCTTACTGTATTACTCATTGCCACTGGCACATTGTGAGCACTGAAACATTTGGTGAATAAATGAATGCATAAGTGAATGGACGTAACGTTACATTCACAACTTCTCTATGTGTACCATTGCTTCTCCCTCCAGTGTGCAGAATGAATCAGTGTCACAGAAACACAGTCAAAATTTAGATAAACCAAGAGACAATTGAACACTGGGGAGACATATTTTGGCTACTAGATGTACAAAGAACAGGATCTAAGATCTGGTTTACTATGAAGAAAGTTGGAAGCTCTTTAAGAAAATTGCTAAACTCTTGAGGGCATCTATAGTAAGCACTGAAGGACACTCAAACCAGCATTAAGACCTAACATTGATGTTTCTATATATCTATGCTGTTCTTATCTCACTTTCCTGAAAAAAAAAAATTTTTTTTTTTTTTTGAGACAGAGTCTCGCCCTGTTGCCCAGGCTAGAGTGCAGTGGTGGGATCTCAGCTCACTGCAAACCTTTGCCTCCCACATTCGAGTGATTCTCTTGTTTCATCCTCCCAAGTAGCTAGGATTCCAGGCTACTCAGATAGTTTTTGTATTATTGTTCTTTTTTTGTAGACACAGAATTTCACCATGTTGACCAGGCTGGTCTTGAACTCCTGGCCCCAAGTGATCTGCCTGTCTCAGCCTCCCAAAGTGCTGGGATCACAGGCATGAGCCACCACTCCTGGTCTCCTGAACTTATTTAATAATGAGTAGCCTTCTAACTGAAGAATAATATTCATGACTGTGGTGTTTCCATAGAATGGTGTAAACTTGCCAGATGCTGACAGTACTCCTTGTCTATGGTATTTACTTTTGGGTATGCCCTACACACAGAGAGAAAATTTCCAGTAGGATTTCTATGCAGTAAATGTCAGTTCCTTTGCAGATAAAGTTTTATTTCCCTTAGGGTGGGTCTATATTAAAAAATAACAGAAAATACCTAGTGTGGAGGAGAGGAATTTGAGATTACTTTGATTGTTCTCACAGTATCCTAAGGATTGAATTGGGCATTCTGTCCAGAGTTCTTTCCTCCTTTAGTTTAATGGCCTCAAAGTTCTCTGTCCTGCTTTCATAGGTACATGTTTCAATACCTGAATTAACCCAAGTTTCATGTTCCAATTTTTTTTGCTAATATATAAAAGTGTGATTGCTTTTGGGGGGAGGTTTATTGAGATATAATTTACAAGCAGGAACGTTTACCTTTTTAATGTACTTGGTATGGTTTGGGTCTGTGTCCCCGTTCAAATCTCTCATCAAATGGTAATTTCCAATGTTGGAGGTGGGGCCTGCTGGGAAGTGACTGGATCATGGCGGTGGATTTCCCCATTGGTGCTGTTCTCCTGATAGTAAGTTGTAGTGAGATCTGGTAGTTTAAAAGTGTGTAGTACCTCCCCATCACTCTTTTCTCCTGCTCTGGCCATGTAAGAGGACCCTACTTCCACTTTGCCTTCCACCATGACTGTGAGTTTCCTGAGGCATCTCCAGCCATGCTACTTGTACAGCCTTCTTTCTTTATAAATTGCCCAGTCTCAAGTGTTGCTTTACAGCAGTGTCAGAACGGACTAAAACAATGCCGTTCTATGCATTATGGCAAACACGCAGTTATTTAATCACCACTATAATCAAAACCTAGAACAATTCTATCACTTTTTTCTCTTCTCAGAATTTTCTCATGAACTTTTGTGGTAAATACATCCTCCCATCTTGAGCCCCTGGCAAGAAGTGATCTGTATTTTGTCTCTATAGTTTTGCCTTTTCTGGATGTCATATGAATTGAGTCTATTACATGCAGTCTCTTGAATGTGGCTTTCTTCACTTGAGAGTCAGATGTGTTGCTGTGTGTATCAGCGGTTTGCTCTTTCATCTTGTTCAGTAGTATTCCATTGTACGGATACACTCGAGGTTGCTTATCCATTCATCTGCTGGAAGAAATCTGGGTTATTTTTAGTTTGGAATTATAAATAAAGTGAGCACACCACTCACATACACTTTTTAATGTGAACATAAGTTTTTATTTCTCTCAGGTAAGTATCCAGGGTTAGGATTGCTGGGCCATAAGGTAAATGTATACCTAGTTTTATCAGACACCAGTAAACTGTTTACCAAAGAGGCTGGTCCAGTTTGTATTGCCACCCACAGTGTATGAGAGTTTCAGTTGCTCTTCATCCTCATCAGCACTTGATATTTCCAGGTGTTTCAATTTTAGACATTCTAATGGGTATGTAAAGGTATCTCATTGTTGGATAGGTACAGTGGCTCACGCCTGTAATCCCAGCACTTTGGGTGGCTGAGGTGGGTGGATCACCAGGTCAAGACGTGGAGGCCAGCCTGGCCAACACAGTGAAACCTCGTGTCTACTAAAAATACAAAAATTAGCCAAGTGTGGTGGCACGTGCCTGTAATCTCGGCTACTTGGGAGGCTGAGGCAGGAGAATGGCTTGAACCTGGGAGGCGGAAGTTGCAGTGCGCCGAGACCACATCATTGCACTCCAGCCTGGGTGACAGAGTGAGACTCCCACTCAAAATAAAAAGTTGTGTCATTTGTATTTCACTAGTGATTTTATTATATATATATATATATATATATATATATATATATATATATATAAAATATATATATTTACATTATATTGTATTTTATTTTAGACGGGGTCTCACTGTGTTGTCAAGGCTGGAATGCAGTGGTGCAATCATAGTTCAATACAGCCTGGACTTCCTGGGATCAAAATGTTTCTCCCACCTCAGCCTCCTGAGTAACTGGGAATACAGGCACACAATACCAACACTGGCTACTAAAAAAAAAAAATTACAGAGAAGGGATCATCTCACTATATTGCCCAGGCTGATCTCAAACACCTGGGCTCAAGCAATCCTTCCACTTTAACCTCCCGAAGTGTTGGGATTACAGGCAAGAGTTACCATATCTGGCCTCTCAGTGACTGATGATGCTGAATATCTTTACATATGTTTGGTTGCTAACTATATAGCTTCTCTTATTACACTTCTTCATATGTGATATATATTTTTACATACTACATTTTTGCTTCTAGTATATAAAAATAGAATTGATTTATGTATATCAACCTGGTATCCTGAGACCTTCCTAAATTTGTTAGTTCTGGTAGTTTTGTCAATTATGTGTAAACCACCATCATGCCATCTGAAAATAGGGACAATTTTACTTCCTTCTGAATTGTTACACTTTCCATATCTTTTTCTTGCTTTATCACTGTTTATAAACTATAGACAAATGTTAAAAAGAAGTAGTAAGATGGGGCATCCTTGCCTTGTTCTTGATTATGAGGGGGAGAGAGTTCAATATGTTAACGTAAAATCTGATATTGGCTATAGATTTTTCATGGATGCCCTTTACCATATTGAGGAAATCTCTTCTAAATTTTTTTGGCAGTTTTTATGAGTAGATATTGAATTTTAAGTGGTCTTTCTGTATTTATTGGGATGATGATAGTTTTTGTTTTTCAGTCTGTTAATATGGTGAATTACACTGATTGGTTTTTAGATCATTAAATTCACCTTGCATTTGGGATAAACCCAAATCGATCATGATGTATTATCTTTCTATATACTGATGGATTCAATTTGCTGACATTCTATTAAAGTATTTTTGTTTCTATGTTCATGTAGTCTATTAAGCTGTACATTAATTTTTTTTGTAGTGTTGATATTATGTTATTTGGGTTACACTGGCATCAAAATAAGGGGAAAACTGTTTCCTCTTCTATTTTTTAAACAAATTTTGCATAAGATTGGAGTTCATTCTTCCTTATGTGTTTGATAAATTTGACCACTGAAACCACCTGGGCCTGGAACTACTTTTGTGGGAAGTCTGTTGAACAACATTCAATTTCTTTAAAAATGAAGAGCTATTCAGATTTTTAAATTTTACCCTATTTCAGTTCTGAAAAATTGTCCTTTTTATAGAATTGGTGCATTTCATCTACACTGTCAAATTAATTGGCGTGAAATTATTCATATCTTCTGCTAATGTCTATATGATCTGTAGTAATATCCCTGTTTTTATTTCATTTTCTTAGCCAGTATAGTAGGAATTCTCTCCCTCTCTTTCTTCTCTCTCTCTCTCCAGTTGACCTTCCATAGCCATGGGTTTTGCAACAGTGGATTCAACCACCACAGGTCAAAAATATTAAGTAAGACTGGGCACTGTGGCTCACGTCTGTAATCCCAGCACTTTGGGAGGCAAAGGTGGGTGGATCACCTGAGGTCAGCAGTTCGAGATTAGCCTGGCCAACATGGTGAAACCCCATCTCTACTAAAAATACAAAGATTAGCTGGGCGTGCTGGTGGGTGCCTGTATTTCCAGCTACTTGGAAGGCTCAGGCAGAGGTTGCAGTGAGCCCAGATGGTGCCACTGCCCTCCAGTCTGGGCAACAGAGTGATGAAACTCCATATCAAAAATAAATAAAATAAATAGCAATTTAAAAATACAAAGAAGCAATATAGCATAATGACTGTTTACATAGCATTTACATTATATCAAGGTATTATAAGTAATCTAGAAATGATTTAAAGTATACTAGAGAATGTGGATAGGCTATATGCAAATACTGTGTCATTTTATATAAGGAATTTGAACATTGGTTGGGGTGGCTTTCTGAAACCAATACCCCATGGATACTGAAGGACAACTGTATATACACATGTATGTACAAACTATATATTTACATGGACAGAAATTGGTTATTTGAAGGTGCCCAGCGCAGTAACTGGCACAAAATAAGTTATTATAACAGTTGTAATTAGCGTTGCCTTCATAGGTGGTGACTTGGAGAATCTATTCTAGTTGGGTATAGCAACAGCAACGAAGGCTTTGGTTCAGTTTGTCTAGAGTCATGGTGGTGAGAAATAGGAGATAAGCCTGAAAGGGCGATTTTGGGCTTTCCTTGCTCTCTTAAGCCACTGGATTAAATGTCAATTTGGAAAGCCAGTCCTGTGCTTCTAAAAACAGGATACTAAACACCCTGAAAAGCTGTGGTAATTGGACAGTTTACTTTTTACATTATTGGGAGTCTAGAGAGAGTGGAGCTGAAAAGTTTGGGAAGAACAGGTAAGTGTGTGGGGAGGGCAAAAGAACAGAAATACCATGCACATGCATTTTTCTAGGAAAATTTTGGGGAAAGCTAAGTGATGTATAATTACACTTAAAAGACTACACATTTTCGCACTTTAAGGGCTCAACGGCTGTATTCCCACTTCTTTGCCGCTCTCTTTGCTCTTCTCTGCTCTAGAAAAAAAATTAATGAACTGAATCAAATCTAAGTTCTTCACTTTACACTTGCAAAGCCTCCAGGCCAAGGAGGCCAATGGTTACACCAACCATGTAAGAAAATAAAATATGCCCAGTAATTTCATAGGACCAGAGGGCTTACATTTAGAATGCGTGTGACTGTCAACTGTGGACTTAACCCTATGCAGAGATTAGAGTACACAACAGTCAAGCAAGAATAAGTTAACATTTGCCGAACTCCGTCGGTTCCGGGGAGGAAGTCGACACTTAACGCCTGGCAACGCCCTGGGGAAGGTTTTGTTAACAGTCTCGTTTTGCAAAGGAAGACAGCTAGCTGCCAGTTGTCCCAGATGGCACAGGCATGCCGTGCAGACGGGCGTCTGACTAGCCCAGAGCCAACCACAGGTGCGGTGAGAGGCGCGTGATTAAACAAAAGCGCGCGGGTTTCCTCCGGGCCCCCAAGGGCTCCGCTTCGCCCAGGTGCCTCGGCCGGGCAGAGAAACCCTGTTCCGAGCTTCGCCGCCTGCTGGAAAAAGGCGAGGGGAGCGGGAAGCCCTTCGGACCGCCCCCGCCCCGCCCCGCCCACGCTCTGCCGCGACTTCCTATTCGCTTCCAAGCGACGTGCGTCGGTGACGTCACCGCGTTCACCGTCCCGGAAGTGCGCGTGGTGGCGGCGGCGGCGGCGGCGGCGGCGCTGGCGACGGGGCAGGTAAGCAGGCGTGCGCCGCTTGGAAGGGCAGCGTCGGTGGCGCGAGCAGTCGCATCAAGCGTTCTCTCCCTCTGCGGGTCGGGTGTGCGGCGCCTTGGGTCCTCGAGGAAGGCGGGAGCGGGACGTGGCGAGAGGCCTCCTCAGCACTGGACAAAAGAGACTTGACAAGGAAGTCATGTCTCTGCCGACCGCAGGCACATATTCCCTGGTTTCCTTCAGCATTTTCTCCTCAGCGCGGACGGCCCTGAGGCGGTTTCTCACTGGGCCTTGTCGCCAGCACCCGACTTTGGGGGCTGGACACGCCTTTTCAGGGCCAGGGTTCCCACTGCGTTTTCCTAAGTTGAGGCGGAGGTGCAAGGAAACTTGAGTCGGTCTTTCTATCCCACTTGGCCTGGTGGGAAGCGCTGCACCTTCATCCCGTTTCCGCGGAATGGAATGGTTTTTCTCTGGAAGTTTTCACTGGGGTTTCTCGAGAGCTGCTGCCGCCTCCCCGTACGGGGAGAACGAGGGTGATACGGAGAAGGGAAGGCAGGGGTGTGCTGGCAGTCTGAGATTGCAAGATGGCAGGAAAGTAATGAGGAAAGTGGGGGCAGAGAAGCTAAGTCATGGGAAAATACACTTCCTAGGAGCTATCCCAGAGTTATGAATTCTCGAGTGCAGGTGCGGAAGTAGGGTGATACCCACCTGTGACTGATAAGTTCTGCAGACCAGGTGTTGCTGGTCTACTGGGTAGAGTTTCTAGAACCCCGCACCCCTCACACACTGAAGCCCTGCTCTGAGGAGAGTGTCAACACAGTACCATGTGGCTTGCGAGTGAAGAGCTCCTGGACCAAACCACCAAACCAAGGGTCGGGCTGCTTATTCCCGCCGCCCAATAACTAGGTGCAGATAAAGTGGAAAAGAAGGGAGTTTATTTCTGTAACTGTATACAGGGAGAAGGCCTGGAAAATGCCAGACTAAATTAAAAAGTTTTCCAGAGCTTATATACCTTCTAAGCTATATGTTTACGTGTAAGGGTGCATTCATCTAGAGACATAAGTGATTCGCTTTAGGTCTGTAAATAAGATCGGAATCTTGAAGACCTTCCTCTGGAGCCTTAGGAAATTTACTTAATCTAAATGGGTCCAGGTGCGGCTCCAGGTGCTGCGGTGATTACACTTTCTTCTCTCCTGCTAAACAAGAAGGTTTGGGGAGTTCCTTCAGACCCCCAGTAAATTTGTGGAGGCCTGGACAGTTTCCTCCATTCCTCCAGTAAAACTTACTTTAAAGGGGTCCTGTTAAGAATTCCTTTATGGCCAGGGGCCGTGGTTCACGTCTGTAATCTCAGCACTTTTGGGAGGCTGAGGCGGGCAGATCACTTGAGGTCAGGAGATACAAATCAGCCTGGCCAACATGATGAAACCCGGTCTCTACCAAAAAAGTATTAAAAAAAATTAGATGTGGTGGCCTGCGCCTGTAATCCCAACTACTGGGGAGGCTGAGGCAGGAGAATAGCTTGAACCCTGGAGGCGGAGGTTGCAGTGAGCCGAGATCGTGCCACTGCAATCCAGCCTGGGTGACAGAGCCAGACTCCGTCTCGAAAAAAAAAAAAAAAGAATTCCTTGGTTATCATGTTTCAAGGCCCAGGAAAGGCTTAGGCAAAACTCCTGGTTGGGCTTTTGTTTCTTTCCAGCCTTTGTTTAAGGGAACTGACTGGCTCTTTGAGCTTTTAATTTACTCAGCCACTCAGTCAGTACTGAAACAGTTACCGAGGCCTGCCTTAGTGAGATCTCGCCTGCCACATTAAGTGCTTCTGGAGAACAAAACCAGGTGGATACATAGATCTAGTCTTAATGATCCCTCAGACTGACACCTTTTTCAGTTTTTCATCTGAACAAGAGGTGAATTTCTGAGTTGATAAAGTTGCAGTGTGTCCCTTTATTTTCCTTCACTTTGAAATTTCATTGGTGTGTCTTTGTGTTTGCCTTGTAGACGTATAGTTGGTGACTGCCTCTCCAGATGCTGAGGTGCTTGTATCATTGGCACAAGCCAGTACTGAGCTGTAGGTGGAGCAGGCTGTGCCTTCTGAAGCAGTATCTATTTACAATGAAGTTGCAGTCTCCAGAATTCCAGTCACTTTTCACAGAAGGATTGAAGAGTCTGACAGGTGAGAGATTAGGATGCCTTTACTTGATTTGGAAACCTGTATACATGGAGAAGTAGAGGATTAACAGGTTTTTTTTTTTCTTTTTTCTTTGAGACGGAGTCTAGCTCTGTCACTCAGGCTGGAGTATAGTGGTGCAGTCTCGGCTCACTGCAACCTCTGCCTCCCAGGTTCAAGTGATTCTCCTCCCTCAGCCTCCCAAGTAGCTGGGACTACAGGTGCCTGCCACCATGCCTGGCTATTTGTATTTTCAGTAGAGAGAAGTTTCACCGTGTTAGCCAGGATGGTCTCGATCTTCTGATCCACCTGCCTCAGCCTCCCAAAGTGCTGGGATTGCAAGTGTGAGCCGCTGTGCTTGGCCGAGGGTTAACTTTTTTAGCCAGCATTTGGATATTTCCGTTGTTGTTTTAATTATTTTTATTTAAAAAAAAAAAACAAAACAAGCAGAGTGTCTCACTGTGTTGCCCAGGCTGGTCTGAAACTCCTGGGCTCAATCCTTGGCTTCCCAGAGTGCTGGGATTACTACCAGGTGTGAGCCATGGTGCCCAGCCTACATGTTTTCATTGTTGGAAGGAAGGTTTGTCTGGGTGTACCCAGCCTGTCTTGGGAGGCCAAGGTGGGAGGATTACTTGAGCCCAGGAGTTTGAGGCTGCAGTGAACTATGATCATGCCACTGTATCCTGGGCAGCAGAGTGAGACCCTGTCTCAAAAAAAAAGCAAAGAAATATTAAAAGAAAAATGAAAGGCTTACATATGGGTGATCCACAAATATAGCTAAATCACTGGAAAAGGCAAGAAGTTGACTGCAATAAAAAGCTTGGCTTTTCTGTATGCTAAGTACTTTCCATACATTACAGGACTGGTCCTACTAACTTAATGAGTAGGTATATTTTGACTTGTTAGGTGGAAAAGGAAAGATTCTTAGGTATGTGAAGTGCTTTGCTTATGTTTCTGTAACTAATAACAAGAGAGATGAGTTTCGAACTTGTGCCGTCTGATTTCAGAGTCTAGCTTGTAACCACTAAGCTCTGTTTCCTTTCTAAGTATAAATGCTTTCCATGAGAACTGAGGGAAGAAGGATATAGGAGTTGCCTCCATTGTGCACTTTGCAAAACCTGTCTGGAAGGAGCACAGGAAATGACTTTAGCTAAGTACCTGACTCCAGTAGCTTCTTGCTGTTGCCAGTTTAATCAGTATTGGTCCTTAATGTCATCTGATGTTGTGAAAGCAGCCACACAATAGGATTACAAAGCCTGTGGGAATTTTAGTAGCACTTTCGTAAATATACTAAGTATTATATGTAGAAATACGACCTAAACAGCACTGGCTGTCTATTAGATTCACCTGGGGAGCTTTTAAAACATGCACATGCTGGGGTTCTGCCTGCAGCCTACTGAATTGGAATCTCTGGATGGGGTGACCATCTATATTTTTAATAAAAACTCTACAGGTTAATTCTGATGCACAGAAGGTAGAAGAATCATTACTTTAACCTGACTCACCTTGTATTAGCTTATTCCCAAAGGTACTTTCCCATTCTTGAAACTAGATGATGGCTTTTTAGGTACATGCCAGAGATAAACAGCCCAGAACATGTTGATTCTTTTAGGTTCTTTTAGGTAGACTTTGAGTAGAGGGCTTAAATGCAGGTTTGGTTATGCTGATACTTCACTCTTTTTTAATTGGAAAGAGTGAAAACTGCTAAAAACTCACTATTCAATAGAAATTTATGAGCCCATATGTAACATAAACTTTTCTACTAACCACATTAAAAAGATGAAAAGAAATGGTGAAATAAATTTTAATAATTATTTTTAGTACATCTAATTTAATCCAGTATATCTAAGATACTATCAGTATGAACTTTGCATAAAAATTGTTAATGAGGCCAGGCACAGTGGCTCCCACCTGTAATCCTAGCACTTCGGGAGGCTGGGCGCAGCGACTCAGGCCTGTGATTCCAGCATTTTCAGTGGCTGAGGTGGGTGGATTGCTTGAGCCCAGGAGTTCAAGACCAGCCTGGGCAACACAGTGAAACCCCATCTCTACTAAAAATACAAAAAAATAGGCAGGCAGAGTGGTATGTGTCTGTAGTCCCTGCTGCTTAGGAGGCTGAGGTGGGAGGATCACTTGACCCTGGGAGGCGGGGGGTTGCAGTGAGCCGAGATTGTGCCGCTGTACTCCAGCCTGGGTGACGCAGACTGTGTCTCAAAAAAAAGTTATTAATGGGGTATTTCATATTCGGAAGTCTTTGAAATCTGGCTTGCATTTAACACATACAGCACATTTGAAT